>JAWNZC010000194.1:420000-525073 GCA_035771165.1 Paragorgia papillata | reverse complement strand
AACCGGCTGGACAATATTTGTGCTTTCAGTTACTAAGTCAGACTATATTTATGGCCGGCTTTGCCACAGTCAGTGCGGTTATCAGACTAGCTATCGTTGCAATTACTAAGGGACGGACCATTTTGTTTTGAGTTGGGGTTTGGGCGGTTTTTCTGTGCAAGAATTTATTTTGCGGCGGAAATTACCTCTGCAAGAATTATTTTCACAATTTATGACATGTTTACAATCTACCGTTTGGCTGTGCACGAATTTTTCTTCTCTGCCAAGCCTGTGCTCGAATTTCTTTTTTGGTATTTGCCCAACCTCCCCCTCAAAAATAGAATGGTCCGTAGTCAAATAGTCAGTAAGGTGTTTTTTTTGAGATCAAGCTCCGAGCTAATGAGTAATGCTTTTCGACAGTTTCCGGTTATATACCTGACAACCATTTCGCCACTCTGAAAGGTTGCGTGGATTCAGCGTCTTTGACTGAATTGCCGAAAATAGATGACTCTAGTCTAGTCTGTTTTTATTTTATTTTTATAGAAAACGGTTGATTTTTTTCCCTGTAATCTGTTCAAACCGGCCGCCGGACAATATTTGTGCTATGGTCGACTTGTACAAGTAAGACTATATCTATGGCCGGCTTTGCAACAGCCAGTGCGGTTATCAGACTAGCTAACAATCGCTGCAAGTGCTACAGTCGACTTTTATTATTTTACTCTGGCTAACGTCCGGCGATTTTACTCGTCAAAGAGAGAAATCTAGCAGTGAAAAAGTTATAGCACATCTTAGCCCATTTCAATTTTGCGGGCCACTTAACGGGGATTTTCTGATTAACCTGAACTATGCTAGCGAGTTACTGCCGCCAAGCGGGATTTTTCCGGGGGACTTTATTCTGTAGTTCGTTATTCTTTTTGACTGTGATGGACGACCTAGTCTTCATATTCACAATAGATTACTCTGATCTGGGGGTTTTTTCTCTGCCAAGCCTGTGCTCGAATTTCTTTTTTGGTATTTGCCCAACCTCCCCCTCAAAAATAGAATGGTGCGTAGTCAAATAGTCAGTAAGGTGTTTTTTTGAGATCAAGCTCCGAGCTAATGAGTAATGCTTTTCGACAGTTTCCGGTTATATACCTGACAACCATTTCGCCACTCTGAAAGGCTGCCTGGATGGTGATGGTCCATTGAACATATCAGCGTCTTTGACTGAATTGCCGAAAACAGATTACTCTAGTCTAGTCTGTTTTTATTTTATTTTTATAGAAAACGATTGATTTTTTTTTCTGTAATCTGTTCAAACCGGCCGCCGGACAATATTCGTGCTATATGGTCGACTTGTACAAGTAAGACTATATCTATGGCCGGCTTTGCCACAGCCAGTGCGGTTATCAGACTAGAACAATCGCTGCAAGTGCTACAGTCGACTTTTATTATTTTACTCTGGCTAACGTCGGACGATTTTACTCGTCAAAGAGATAAATTTAGCAGTGAAAAAGTTATAGCCCATCTCAGCCCTTTTCAATTATGCGAGCCACTTAAGGTCTTAGTCAGAAACCTGCTTTACCGCCAAGTGGGATTTTCTAATTAACTGCCGCCAAGCGGGATTTTTTCGGGAGTCTTTATTCTGTAGTTCGTTATTATTCTTTTTGAATTTTGGTGGCTTTTACAAAAGCCGTTTTGGTTTTATAGGAAACTGGTTGACCTAGTCTTCATATTCCCAATAACAACATGCACCTGGTAAGGTGCTGACCAAGTCTCTTAATGTAGTTGATTTTATGCGCGTTTGAGATTATTGCAATCCGCACGTTGTAGATCTATATTGCAATCTGATAAGATTCCTAAAGAGTCACATTAGCCTCCTTTGCAGACGTTCTACTAAAATCTTAGTGTCGTATGACTTGGCGAAAGGCTAGGCCTGCCTGGGGTGGTCATGATATAACGGACTATCGGAGCGATTGTACCTCAGCTTGGGCGGCAATCAACACACTCCAGTTAACAACCCACCTGAATATTGGCAAAGCGTTACAATTGCATTGTATTGCTAGCTGAGTGCGGTTCCGCACAAGCGATTTCCTTGCAATCTCAGGCAAAGATTAACAGTATTCATTTGCATTGCATTTAAATTTTATAAACTCAATTATACGGAGACCTCAGCAGGATAATGAGTTTTATCCCGACTCAGAACACGTCGTTCTGATGCGTAGTTGAGATTGATGGAGTTGCGGCTTCAACTGAGATGGAGCCGAAACATGTCACACCTAATTCATTACTGCAACAAAAAAGACTGGAGCTATACCTCTTCAATTCAGTTGCGTAATAAGAAATCACGCGCGCAAAGTTATACGCTTAGTGGAAACGACGTTATAGTGATCAGTCGAGCAGTTATACTACACGCAGTCGACTTGACTACTTAGCGATTGGACTGTTCAGTTCAGTTTAGGCCACTCCATAAACTAACATGGTATATGGAGACGACCTTACGAAAACCGAACTTTTTGAATAAGCTGCATAACGGCGCCAGTGGGGGCGTGAGGGGAGTGGTAAAGGTGATGGGGAAATTTTCTTTTGCCACCAACCTCGAAAGTGATTTTGCATATATTACACTTCTACGTTAGCCATGCAAACGTCAGCCAGACTGAAAGCGGTCGATGACAGATAAAGTGAATGCGTATCTTAAACCTAACCGGATAATTCGTGTATTATCTTCATTCCTAGCGTAAACCATTTCGCAAGCGGTAGAGGCAAACCTCCGCGCTATTTTTGTAAATCAGCAGAGTTGCCTGTAGGCCAAACCTAATGTACATAATTACATTTCGACATTGGAATTATACAAATTCTTGGTTTGTAGCCAGGCGGCTACAACTCTATTTTTACTCTAACGCCAGACGATTTTACTAGTCAAGAGGAGACGTCTCAGAAAGCCATGATCAGCCCTTTTTTGGACAAGTCTTCCAAAACATTGAAGCATCATACACTTTGCGTAAATGCCACGACAAGACTTGTTTACTTCAAAATTCATATTTACTATATTTCAAAAATATTTTTAGCTAATTTTACGGCCCCTCGACAAACTACACTCGATTCTCAGCCAAAGATCCAAAACCCAAGCTCACTTTTTCTCATCCTCGTTTTCTCATCCTCGTTTTTCTCATCCGCCTTTTATCCCCTTATCCGCCTTTTCTCATCTGCCTTTTCTCATAACCTTTCGCAGAGCATTCTGGTCTATGGCGGTCCTAGGCCATGATGATTTTGCGTTTTGTTTTAATTTTAAAAAATGCTATGGCGGCCCTGGGCCATGATGATTTTGCGTTTTGTTTTAATTTTAAAAAATGCTATGGCGGTCCTGGGCCATGATGATTTTGCGTTTTGTTTTAATTTTAAAAATGCTATGGCGGCTCTGGGCCATGATGATTTTGCGTTTTGTTTTAATTTAACTTTGATTTTGAATGATTTTTGTTTTTATTTTAGTTTTTATTTTAAAAATAAAGAGTAAATAAAAGAAAAAGAAGGAAAAATGCTCTGGCGGCTCTGGGCCACCATAGTGGTGCCAAGAACATCAGCCGTGCAAGACACCGACAAAGCAGAGCAGAGCCATAGCTGATTTACACCTCAATTTTCGACAAGGGTGTGTGGCGTCGGTGTAGCTTTTGCTGCGTCCGGCCGCTATATACATCACTCGTGCAATGATACTAAACTGTAATGTGCCTCCAAAGGGCTAATTACTCGGACTAACTGTGGTAGACGAGTCTAGGTTTCGCGATTTTTTTTGATTTTTTTTTTTTTTGTGTGTCGCGTTATTAGTCCTCCGCGTGGCCGCTGGCGATATTGACCAATAAGATTTGCGAAACTGAGGCATGTGATTATATCTAGCATGACATTTGTGATTTGTGGCCTTCTTTCTTTTCGACTGAGTGGTTCGAAACTAAACTAAACTAAACTAGAAAATGCAAACTAAACTAGAAAACTAGTTCTACCCATCGGGGCACAGTTGAACGTTATCCCCCTCCCTTGTGACGTTAATTTTCTATCTCCCAGATTCTGGGAGACACGCGTGACCAGCGTTCACCAGGTTTTTTGCTCCAGCGAGTTTGGGGTGCCGAGCAAAGAGCCTGGGTACGAGGTCTCTTTTCGCGCGCGTTACAAGTTTCAGCGGTTTTCGTCAGTAAAAAGCCAAAAACCAGAAGCGGTTGAGGTCATTCCGTCATTATCACTTAAGCTTTTCGCCATGGCAGACCGCGGTAGGAAGATCATAATATCACTATCCATGGCCATGAATATTTTTAGTATTTTGTGCATCATTATGCTAAAACTCTATCTTGATGAGAAATTAGCTTCAAGGGATGTAGCAATGCAGGTATGTTATAACAGGAAATTTTACATTTTAGATTTACTATCCGGCATCTAATGCTTTAATATAGTTATATACTAAATTTCCACTTTTCCTTGGGAAGATTTTTGTGAAGGTCCCTGTATTAATTTCCCTCTTGTGTATTAAGAAGCAAGTTAATAGGACTGCAAGACCTACATGAATGGAGAATTTTATAATTATTGAGGAAACAATAGGAAATATGAGGAGGAGAAGAAGGATCGTCATTCAACCGTTCAAATAAGTTATTTAAGCCAAGCAAATGTTGTTCGTGTTCACAAACGGATAAATGTTGTGCGACGGAACTACTGTTTATTAGTGTGTGCCGTGTTCAGTTAGCCGCTTATAAAGACAGCGATCTGTCTTACCAATATATTTTTGTCCGCATCCAGGACAAGAAACCTGATAGACAACGTTACTACGCGTTGCAATATATTAACCCTTATCTTAAGAACTTAGGTATCTAATTCTAGTCACTTCATTGGTCTGATGATGACTTTGAAATAGAGTCGAAATATTACCATTTTTTTATAAGTTTGAGTGTAGTTAATGGGAACCACAAAGGAGTTTTAGTCATGTAATGTATTGTTAAAGAATGAGGGAGAGATTAGAAGGGAATTTGAATAAAAAGCGCAATTAGCCTACGGCTATGTTGCATATGGAAAGGCAGATAGTCATTGTCCTTGTGGGATTATGTAGGCATATTAGTAAATTGTTGGATGTAAGTAAAAGTCGAGGTTTATAAGTAATGTATTTTGTGTTGATGTATGTCAACTATTTTGTGTATCTTAAGCATATCAATGCAGGCTTAAATATGCCTTCATCATTTGATATGTTTGCCTACAAGCTGTTGACATCATAGTAATAAGTATTAAATCAGTAGGTGAGTTGTTATTAAGAGAGAATGTTCGTTTGAGAATGTCAGTAGTGTCTTGGATGTAGGAGGGTATGTGGGGGATGAGTGAGTAAAAGGCTATACACATGGAAAAGTAAAAGCTTGCAGTCAACTGGCATAATAATTTGCTCTCTTTGACTATAAGGTTTACACGTGGCGTTTAGGAATGTCGCTGTCAGTCACAGTGAAACTACACAATGTGGCGAGCTTGGATAAGCTCTCTCCTTTCGCTACGGGGTTATCACAATTTTTTTATAAGTTAAGGGTGGCAGGTCGAGGGTCGTAAAATTCGCTGAAAAGCTTGTAAGCTTTTATATATTCGCTTTACAAATTTCCAATTGAACTTTTACAAAACCTGGCAAGGTGGACGTTCAAACCGCCCACGGCGAAAGCAATTAGAATTTCAATACTAACCGATCTTTTCAAAACAAAACTCGACGACTAGCTAATTCAATATTATCGGTTAACAAATGTTTGTGTTATGTTCCGAGACAGTTGTCTTCTTTGACTTGCTTGATAAGAATACGCAAAGGTACTATGTGGAGAACGGCTTAGCATTATTGAAAAGGTCCGTTTGGCCAGGTTCCCTGCGGGGTGTGGATAAAATGCGGACGCGGACGGCGGACGGCGGACCGCGGACCAAACTAATAAATAATAATAATGTAAACTTCGTTTTATTGATTATTTAAATGTAAAAACTACAATGATAAACCTCGCTATTACAGGTAGTTTATCACGGACTACTTGAACTGACATATATGAATATAAAAATATTAGAAGGCCATTAGTGTCGGATTATCCCATTCTTTGTTTCGTCGACAAAATACATAGTATGAGGTTCTTATGCATATGTTTACGATTTTATTTACAATATATTTCCTGTGGTTAATGTCGAATTTGAGGTCATTTAACATTTCAATAAAATCAAGCGATGTCTGTCCGAAAGTACCAAGTGCACTCAGGGAGAGATTGATGAATTTAACCTTTTCGTATTTTCTTCGGTTTTCTCTAACCAAATCAAGATATTTTTCTCTCTTGCGCGTGGCATTACTTATCTCATGGTTGACAGATCTTTTTATGATATTTTATAGAACTCAACAGCTACACTAGTCTGCGATACAGCTACACAAGTACAAGGTAAAATTGCGTCAGTCTTGCTTTTAATTAAACATTGGATTACATATTTGGTAGCTTAAGCTATAGTGAGCGCGATTATCCGTAAGGTGCAAGGTTCAAAGTGTACAACCCGAATCGATAACCAAGGCTTCTTTCATTATTCGCCATTTGCGCACATACTAGCGAACCGCACAGTTACTATTTAAAGACCAGGATGCGGACAAACAAAAACAAATTTTAATCTCATTAGGTTAATCTCAATATAATATGGTTAATTAGGGATTCCTAATTAACCATATTATATTGTTGGGAATGCGAGAATAAACAAGAACAAGACGCCCGCTAGGCGTTAACTTGGGCTACCTTGGCTTAGAGGGTTTGGAACACTGATCTTTGATTACAGTCTTTTATAGGCACATAATAAAGGTGCGGGTGAAAAGTTACTAGGTAAATCGTAATAGAAAATTCAACATTTACCAAGAACTTTTTTATTGATTATAATATTTAACATCACGCAAATTAATGACAACATAGTAAGTAGGTTGGGACACTGAACAAAATACCGTACACGAGTTGTATACAGTACTGTGTCAAATCAGTTGACTTTAGACAGTGCATTGCGCAATGATAATTAAACGCCTTTAGTACTTTACTTTTTAGCGCGAGTATTGATTTGTTGCTTGAACGTTTGCGAGAAGAATACTCGAACACTAATAGTTTTTGATATACATATAATTTTACTTAACAAAGGAAAAACTCATTGCCATAGAATGCGTTTGATTTAACTCTTCAGAGCACGAAGCAGCGACTGTCTGGTTTCGAATATTTACAAGTTATTTTATACGCTAGGTAGTAAAGGCGAGGCGGAAAAGCACTTAAGATTAGTGTCAAGATAATTAAGGCGCGTTAATACAATTAGGCTATAAGTGATAACAAGATATAAATATGTACAAGTGTTGGCTGCCTGCCTACAGATTAAATCTAGGCGCGTCTACTTCCTAAAAGGTTTATGAAAATATATAGTACCTAAAAATCAGGCCTAAAAATAATGTTTATCTAAGTGTTCCCAAATTCGCATATTTTGCGCGCCATACGATCGCGTGGGTGACACTACAACTTAAAATACTAGAGTCAAAAATTGGACCATAATAGTGGTGACAGTTTAATAGCTTGACTTGCACAATACGGAGAGCTTTGGCAGGCAGTGCAATGGAAACTCTTCATCACTGTAGAACAGATTAGCTATATGTCGGAACAACAAATACTTTCCATTGTTCCACATATAGCGGCTGCATGAACCAGACCCAGAATTGTAGAGGCAATTCCTGGCTGTTTTCATCAGGTGTGGTGAATCAGCAAAGAAGTAAATAAAGCGCGACATTGCAAAGACATTGCATATCTTATATACAAGGTCATCCTTTGGATCTCCAGTGAGATTGCAATGTAGACGGAAAAATTTCCTGTTTGGAGATGCCTGAGTTTTCGTCATGTAATACCATGATCGCCTCGGATTCTTTTGTTCTCCGAGGGAATGTAAACCTCGTATTTCCCTCATTGCTCATGCAAGAGGGAAATTTATCCTTTGTCTTCTAATTTTCCCGTGCATGTTGATGAAGGAAAATTAGAAGACAAAGAAATCCTTTGTCTTCTTCTAATTTTCCCGTGCATGTTGATGAGGGAAAATTAGAAGACAGAGAAATCTTTTGTCTTCTTCTAAATTTCCCGCTTGCATATATTTTCCCTCATCAACATGCACGGGAAAATTAGATGCAACTTCTCTGATCAACCGTGTAAATTTCCTGTCAGTAAGATTCTCAAAGTTTTCCTCGGCGATCATAATATTACAGACTAATAACATGACTTTTCGGGAAATTAGCGATTAAATTTCCCCTTTGCCTCGGGAAGATTTGTAAAAGTCCTCGGGCCTGCGGCCCTCGAACTTTCACAAACCTTCCCTCGGCGGCGGGGAAATTTAATCGCTAATTTCCCTCAAGTCATGTTATTACTTATAATAAACCAAGAGTGTTGAAGGAAAATTTTCAACACTCGAAAAGATAACCATGGCATTACATTCCTTCACATGTCACCAAATAATAATGCCACCAGCTATTATCATACAATTATTGGATGAGGCTGAGCATAATATCAAGAATTATCCAGACCGAGGTCAATGTTATCTGCCGAAGGCTGAGGCGGATAACATTGACCGAGGTCTGGATAATTCTTGATATTTAATACGCGAAAGCCGAATCCAATAATTGTTTTATTATACAATTATAAATGTAGAAGCCTTTTAATACGAAGTTTTATACGAAGTAACATAAAAATAGTAAATTCATAGCGTTTTCAGCTTGAGGTTCGCTTAGTCTCTTTCAAATACAATTTTCTCTTTTAAATACTGCTTTAAACTTTAACAGCTGAATGTGTAGCTCGCTAGACGCTAGGTAATACATGTAAGGGGAATTTCACACATGCAGCTAAATCGAGGGATGCACAACTAGCAGCTATTAACAGGAATTTCACATTGGCCGCCATATTGAATTTTACCGCGTGTGACCTGGGAACTAGCGTTAAAAGGGCACTGTGGGCTCAAAATATAGTCAGTTATATCTTGACTTACTGTACGTAACTGAAAATGAGGTATATACTTCATGGTAACACTACATATAGTGTTCCTGTAACTTTTCGGCGGGTTTTTTAATAAAAAAATAATACGATATCCTACCCCCACACCTCCCAAAAAAAAACCCCAAAAAGTGGTTAGGGTTAGGGTTTGTTTCTATAAAACCCTGGTTGGAGGAAAGAATAAATTTTGGAGGTGTGGGGGTAGGATATCGTATTATTTTTTTATTAAAAAACCCGCCAAAAAGTTACAGGGAGACTATATGTAGTGTTACCATGAAACCGAAAATGAAGCCAAAATAAACAACTAATAAACCCTAAACGACTAAACTTTATAACCCTTAAGTATTTCGGTTTGCATACATCGTATACTATTAAAAATACTTTTTAACTTTTCAAAAAAACTATATTCCGTATTTGTTTTTAAAAACACTATAGACTCACCTTAGTTGATATTTGATATTAATAATAAATAGGCAGAGTGCGAGATTGATGCCGAAAGTGAAATTACTAGTTCCCAGGTCACACGCGGTAAAATTCAATATGGCGGCCAATGTGAAATTCCTGTTAATAATTGTTAATAGCAACCTCGTCCCCAGGGCCATTTGTAGG
The DNA here is from genome assembly GCA_035771165.1 of Paragorgia papillata. Classification (NCBI taxonomy): domain Eukaryota; kingdom Metazoa; phylum Cnidaria; class Anthozoa; order Scleralcyonacea; family Coralliidae; genus Paragorgia; species Paragorgia papillata. The sequence continues at coordinate 515,483 of JAWNZC010000194.1, read as the reverse complement.
GGCTGGGCCAAGATGGCGGCCAAAAACAAAATGGCGGGAACAAATGGCCCTGGCACAGGCTGCCAAAAATGCGCCATATAGTGGCGCATTTTTTACTCGGACCCAGTCTTCACTAAGTTTGTCGCGCCTAGTCGGGCAATTTTTCTCAATATAATTTTCCTGCTTGACTGACCCAAACAAACTGAAAACAATCATTTCTAAGCATATTATCGAATTATTAAAGTAAATAGACTTTTAATAAATATCTGTAAATGCTTAGTATTTATCATTTGCTGCACCGTTCTATCAAATTCATACAAGAAACTGTCAAACTGGATGGCCGTTGGCGTTGTCTGGCCGGGCCACTTTGTTTTCATGAGTTTTCGGCAGATTCAATTCAGCGTTTTGAAAAACATTTAAGCTTCGTTTAGTCGAGAATTCTTGAGCAGTTGAGCTTGTTTGAAAAAAGCCTGCTTCTCAATGACCAAACACGTAAACTCTGCCCTGTGGTTTACTTTCTTTTAGCAGCAAAAATACTTTTTGACTTCGTTCACCAAGTCTTTCGTTCGCGCGATTTAGAAAACACTCTGAAACTTCCTCGTCAGCCAGGGCACAGAGAAGACACGACCCATCACTACATATTCTTCTGACGTTTTCACGGGTGTTTCGCCAGCTTTTCTCATATATTTTCATTAATTTTGAAGTTGTTTTCAACTGCCGGCAATTGCTGCCATCGCACTCCCAGAAACAAATGCCCGCGAGTTAGCCTGCCGCCTGCCTTGTTTCCACCAATCAGAATGCCTAAAACATCCAATGTCATCTCGACCAATCAGATGTGGTGATAGCTCAGCCTGTGCCAGGGCCATTTGTTCCCGCCATTTTGTTTTTGCCTACAAATGGCCCTGGGGACGGGGTTGTGTTAATAGCTGCTCTAGCTGCTAGTGGATGCACATCGGTCCGCCATTTTGGATTCTACTGCGCTGGAGACTGGGTATCATGGAGAATGGGGACAAGTATTGGTGTGTGGTTGAAACGAATTTTGTACGATTTTAAACATTTTTATTATATTTATATCTTCATATATCTTCATATATCTTAAAACTCGTGAAAAGACTAGAATTTTTTTAAATCTTTTTGACAAATACATCTCAAAGAACTCATTTATTTTTCAGGTAAATATTGACACTTATAAGTTAATATATATTGTATTATTGACTATAAATTTGATTTTTGTGGAAAGCACCACAATAAATTAATAATTTATTTATTAAACCAAAGCTTCCAATGACCAATCCATTTGATTCTTGGAGACTCAGTGAGTATTGGGTAAGCCGTGCTAGCCCTAAAATATTAAACCAAACTAAATTATTAATTTATTGTGGTGCTTTCCACAAAAATCAAATTTATAGTCAATAATACAATATATATTAACTTATAAGTGTCAATATTTACCTGAAAATGAGTTTTTTGAGATGTATTTGTCAAAAAGATTAAAAAAATCTAGTCTTTCCACGAGTTTTAAATATATGAAGATATATGAAGATATATGAAGATATAAATATAATAAAAATGTTTTAAATCGTACAAAATTCGTTTCAACCACACACTTCACACTTGTCCCCATTCTCCATGATTGCCAAATAATCGTACCCAGTCTCCAGCGCAGTAGAATCCAAAATGGCGGACCGATGTGCATCCCTTGATTTAGCCGCATATGAATTTCACACAGTGAGCTCAATATATATAACTGGAGTGATATCTTGAGGTCAGCGACCGGGCAAAAGTTGAAGCCAAACATGGCGGACATGTAGGCTTAAAGTACGTATAGTTTCAGTCTCCTACACGGTCTCTTGACTGAATCAGACTTGACCAGACCGCGTAGAAGACTGGGACTATACGTACTTCAGGTCCAAAAGGATCGCGGGCTCTGGGAACAAAAAGGCCAGAAAGATATCACTCCAGTTATATATATTGAGGCTGAGCTCAATGTTGAATTTTACCTTTACCGCGTCGAAGCCATGGTCGAAGCCTGGGAACTAGTAATTTCAATAATTTCACTTCCGATATTTTCACAACGTAGCGGCAGGAACAACAATCTCGTTCCCAGAGCCTGCGATCCTTTTGGCTAGCGCCAAGAATACAAGGCTCTGGGATAATCCGAAATCGCAACTGAATTTGATTGGCCGATGCTCATTTCGCCAATACTGTAACGGTTTTCCTTAGTGTGCGTACGTTCAGACAACTATCACAGCTGAATCTCCCTTGCATGTGTCTGGATCTCCACCAGACAGGTAAAAGTCAAAAACAGATGGCAGAAGCTGGTAAATCAGTGACTTTCCGTAGTCGGTGGGCAGAATACACATAGAATCTCGTTGCAAAACAACTGTGGCCTTCAGAGCTTCGTATTGGGATTCCTTAAGATGAAGTCCAGCTTTTCCTATTTGGGTATTAAGAGCGTACTCCAGACCGGAATGAAAAAGATCGATGTCAGACATTTGTTCGCAGAGATCGTTCACACCGAGAAAAGACTGTATGTTTGTATGGAGGGTGATGTCCGCCAATATTAATATTTACACTTTGCAATCCAATTTGCACATTTTGTTATTGCCACAATGCATTACGACATTAAAGACTTGAATTATGACATGGACGCTTCACGTTTTGTCCTCTGTTTGCTCATTTTCGTCCCGAGTTGCGGCATGTCCTGAGACATTCCATTGTGATGACGTAACATTATGCGTGGCACTCAGAACACAAATTTGGGACGTTGGAAATTAACGATAATTTATTTCCCGTCTGAATTATAATTATCCATATAACAAAATGGCGGAGGCCGCGGTTGAAAGTGAGAGAACAGAGTTTAAACACCTGCTTCGAAGATGCATTTTGAATTGTGTATCAGAACTGGAATCAAGTGATCCCGATCGAGACTACAACTATTTTCGTGTTGATACACTGTACCAGATTACGCTACGATACGGAGAGTTGTTAGACTTAGACGAATCCGTGGTTACTTGATTTCCGATGCGAGAGATTTGTTTTCTCAATATTACGATGGCGTCCAACACTCCACATTTCAAAGCCAAAAACTATTCACTGGCCAACCTGGACGACCAAAATTCGAAGTACCGGAGGAGATCTTACGGTTCTTGTTGGACAAGCGTTTTACTGTCAAAGATATTGCAACCCTTCTCGGAGTGAGCAAACGAACCGTATAGCGAAGAATGAACAAATTCGGTTTTCGAATTGGTAATTATTATTCCGATATTGACGACCAATGAACTATAAACGTAACTTACAGAAAATAAAGAAACAATAAGTGCTGGAAATTGTAATAAAAACAAAATTAAGCTTAAGTGACAGTTTTCTTACCCCAATTGCCTGACCTCCATGACAGCCTTCTTCTGGCAGCAATGACAGTGGTGTTGTATCTAAATCTCTCTGAAGAGGTCTGACATATGCGATTGCTTGGCCTAAACCAGAACAATCCCGTAAAAATGGAACGGAATAGGCACTTTTTGGAGGCTCTATCACTTGGTGACACGCTGCTTCTCAACAATTCAAATCCACCACCCATGCCAAGTTTCGGATAAGCCTCTTCGAGCTTGGCTTTAACTTGCGAAGAGTTATCTTTTCTTTGAAACACAATTCGCTTTCTTCCAATACCAGCTTTCTGTAACTTCGACTTTTCCACTCTGTTGGGAGTACACTTCTGTTGGTGGTTAGCCAAACAGAAGAACTCGTGTGTCCACGAATCATGCGGCTTGAAATAGGTTCGTGTTGGCCCCCAACAATTCGTCCGACCACGCTTTGCCGGAGGTTGGCGTACAATGTTGCTGTTATTTGCATTATTATAAGGTGCAAAGAGACGCCGAAATTCTTCATTAGACGTTAGGGGGTTGGCTGGTTGAGCTGGTAAAAGCGCCGTCGATGACGATGGTAAAGATGAATGCGCAGGGCTGCCAGTAGCCTCGCCAGTAGCCGTAGTGTTGTTGCTTCTTGGCCTTGGTGTCATGGAGTTTGAAACCAACGACGACGTTGGTACTGTGCTGGGTGTGTTGTCTAGCACTGAACGAGTAGAAGATGACGATTCCTCCGTTAAAATATTTGCTGCACGTCGTAACAGCGCTGCTGCTTCGTGAGACTTTGATCGGTTTTCCGCCATTTTACAATACTGCAAAGACCGCACAATAATAGTGATGTTCGAACTTCGAAGGACGGAATAATTATAATTCAGGCGGGAAATAAATTATCGTTAATTTCCAACGTCCCAAATTCGTGTTCTGAGTGCCACGCATAATGTTACGTCATCACAATGGAATGTCTCAGGACATCCGCAACTCGGGGCGAAAATGAGCAAACAGAGGACAAAACGTGAAGCGTCCATGTCATAATTCAAGTCTTTAATGTCGTAATGCATTGTGGCAATAACAAAATGTGCAAATTGGATTGCAAAGTGTAAATATTAATATTGGCGGACATCACCCTCCATATGTTTGAGCCGAACATATATTGATAAGCGGTCATCAACATGAAACCGGAACCACAAAACCGCACCCATACCGCACGTTGTAAACCAATAAATTTGTTGGTTACAACGCTTTAACAATCCCAATAATTTATTGCATGCATGCAATGACCAGCATTCAAGCATGACCAATTAGCATATTACTTAAAGAGTGCCAACCGCGTAGTAAATGGTCAATATTTTCGGTTATAAGTCAACATGATCTCCTACCAAAATTAAGGCTATTTCTTAATTGTCAAAAAGGCCTTGTGATTAGGTTTAGGGTTTCCGGGGGGTTGTGGTTTGGGGGTGGGGTATGGGGGTGAGGTTTCATTTAAAATAAAGGATTAGCCTTAATTCTGGGAGAGTTGACAATTAAGGATAATCCTTAATTTTGGAGTGAGGTCGACCTGTATAAGTCCACGAATCCTTGGTTAGGCTTGATTAGGGCATATGGTTGGGGGTTTGGGGGAAGGCTTTCATTGAAAAATATGATGAAATACATGATCATGCGAAGAATATGACGCTATTCACTAGTTAACATAATCTACTTACTGGTCATGCTTGAATGCTGGTCGTTGTATGCAATAAATTATTGGGATTGTTAAAGCGTTGTAACCAACAAATTTATTGGTTTACAACGTGAGGATCGCCTGAAAACTGTGGTTCCGGTTTTGGATTATCCCAGAGCCAAGTAGAGAGTGGTACCGCTGACCACACGCACGGGGTCTGGGAACGAGATTGCAGGAACAAGTTTTATGATTGGTTTATGATAACAAAACAATAGAATTGATTTTTAAAGAACGAGTCACAAACACAATAAAACAATAGAATTGATTTTTAAAGAACGAGTCACAAACACTGATCACTTTTGTTCCACATATAACCAATCACAAAACCCGTTCCTCGTAGCTACGTACTTACCGAATCTTTGGCAATCTAGTTTTTTTAAAAAACAAATACGGAATATAGATACCAACGAATAAAAATACCAACGAATTTTTCACTTTATAGACATTTTAACAAGAAACTAGCACGCAACGCAAGCAGGTGCCATGATAGACCTTATTCATAAATGGCCGACGATTTAAAATTATTTTATGTGCATATAAATTAGCCCCTCTAATCTCGTTTTAGAGTAAAGATTCTTTTGAATTTCGCACATGAAAACGAGTTCAGAGGGGCTAATTTGTATGCACATAAAAGAATATTAATTTGGCGGCCATTGATGAATAAGGTCTATAGTTCTTTTGAAAAGTTAACAAATGAGAAACCGAGTATTTTTGAATAAGATGTAGTTAATTGGACTAACACTGGGGTTATATAATGTAGATAATTCAAAACAATTTGCTGTGACTTTACTAACGGCAGAGGAATATACTTTAAACTTGCTCGCATTTTAAATTCGCGGCGGAAGTATTTTTACTAGTTCCCAGGTCTCTACGCGGTAAAATTCAATATGGCGCCCAATGTGAAATTCCTCTTACTAGCTGCTGGACTCCTCCCAATTATTCGGCGGAAATCACATCACAGCTGGCCAGACATTGCGAATTGACTAGAGCATGTTGACAAATAAGGAACGAGAATAAAGTTTGAATGTATAATAATATTAATTAATGTACCTCTTGTAAAAATAGTTGACGTCTTTCTCATCAATTATTTTTAGTCAATTCGATAATTGGATTGTTCAACTTTAATTTGTTTAACCTTTTCGGTCTATAAACCCTCTACCATTAGTTCTGTCCACATTTTGCTTTGATGAATTGTCCAAGAGCTTTCGGCACTTCACAATCTTAACTCCGACTTCTTTAACGTAGCATGCAGTATAGAGAGAGAAGTGGTATAGCCAGAGAACTGGTATTTATTTCTCTAATATTACTCATAGGCGTTTAAAGGACATGGGAATATGGTGCATTTAACGAGTTATTACGATACAAACATACGACGTCCTTTCCCAGAAGGATACGGTAAGTTCTAAATGTAGTAAATGGGAATAAAATTCAGCAATCAGTGCCCAAGTACCGTGTAGACTTTCTCAAAGTCCGTATCGCTCCTCCTGGATCCCCCCCCCCCCAGACTTGCCCCAAGATACGGGCTTTTCAAACTTGCTACGCGCCATTTTCATTGACCCAATTTTGGGTCTGACGTAAAATCATTTGGACCAATCAGCGTCTAAGTTCTATATGTGGGGACCTATAGTATGGCTTAGTTGGGTTGGCTTAGTTGGCGTATTATTGGCTTAGTTTTGGCTTAGTTGGGTTGGCTTAGTTGGCGTATTATCACTTTTGGCAATAGCGAAGCGCGCAAATGACGTCAAATTAATGTTTTTCTGAGTCTGTAATATATTCTTGCATTTTCAACACTAGAAATTTTGTCTTTAGCATTCATAATGATTCATTTGAGATTAAAATTTGTTTTTGTTTGTCTGAGTTTAGGCCTATTGACCTTATTCATAAATGGTTGCCAAATTAATATTCTTTTATGTGCATACAAATTAGCGCCTCTGAACTCGTTTTCATGTGCGAAATTCAAAAGAATCTTTACCCTAAAGCGAGGTTAGAGGGGCTAATTTATATGCACAGAAAAGAATTTTAAATCGTCTATAAATAGTAACTGTGCGCTTCGCTATTGTCCCATGTGGAGCGGACATTGTTTAGAGCTCACGTGTCACGTCATGCGTTAATGCTTTTCCCACGATGAGATTCGATTTCCTTCCAGTTTAACAAGTCTCACTCTTCTTTCTTCCACGAGAGAAAGAGAGACTCGGAGCTAGTCTAAGTACCTTGCTGTAAATTGTAATTACTCGGGCCACCTGTGATGGAACAAACGGCACTTCTAACGTTACAACTCAAATACTGATGTTTCATCATGGCGGATTTTCATGCAGGAGTGACCACAAGTGCCCCAAGCTCAAACTATGAGTTTACTCTATTTTCAACGGTTATTATAACGAAGTGACTCAGGCTTAAAGCTTGTAAAATATGAAATAAATGCTTACCTTTTATCTTTGCGTGTTAATTTGTTGATTTGTCCGTGTAAGGAAACTGGTTAAATTTCAACGTTCATAGGCCTTTGAACAACTCGCATTTAATACTGACACCTTACAAATAATAGAGAAGGTAGGAGAGTCAGACTGCTTATCGGCCGATCTCGATAATATTGCTCTAAATTCGCTTCAAATGCTCCCATATCTCCACTTCACTCAAAGGAAGTTAGATAGTTAGACTATCCACTGATCGACCACACTCGAAGAGGCGACCAACTTCGAAAGGTAAATTCGACAGAATTTAGCTCAAAGGCGCTCGGAAAAAGGCTTGGCTTAAAGTGGCTCAGCGACTCAAAATATAGTAAGGTTTGAGTACTGCCAAAATTATTGAACGTAAGGCATTCGTTCGAAACGTTAGAAATCCACGTTCAATAATTTCGGCAGTAATCAAACGTTACTATATTTTGATCTGAGTCGCTGAGCCACTTTAAACCATTTGTGCACGCGTATATTTCTGTTGAGCCTTTTCCCGAGCGGCGCCTTTGAGCTAAATTATGTAATAATTATGTAATAAATTGTGGTCGATCAGTGGATGAGTGAAGTTTTGGAGCGATGGGAGCATTTGAAGCGAATTTAGAGCAATATTATCGAGATCGGCCGGTAAGCAGTCTCCTACCATCTCTATTATTTGTAGGGTGTCAGTAATGCAAGTTGTTCAAAAGCGTATGAACGTTCAAATCAGTTCCTTACACCGGTCGGCATATTATCATCGACTTCATTTAATCTAAAGCTGGGCAAAGATTAGACTTATTAAAACGCGTCAAGCATCTTCTTCATTTACATACCAGGTAAACGTTTGTTAGTATACCATGGTTCTGCCAGTCCTGGAATATACAAACGTATATTTTGGGGTTATAAGAATAATGCTGCTTTGATGAACTTGTTAATACAATCAATGCAAAATAAGGCTGGTAAATTGATTCTTGAGCGATCTGTATATTCATCTACGACTGATAATCTAAAAACCCTGAACTGGTTAGATCTTAAGATTAGGCGCTCGGCTCAGCGTCGTATTTATATGTACAAGGTAGTTAATAATCATATCGAAATAGACAGTGTTACTTTCCGCATCATGACCGGTGCGTGGGATGTTCAGCATGATAGTACTCGTAAGAAGAAGAATTTTAGATCTATTAGATCCAAAAGCGAAGAGCTAATTGTTAAGGTCTTAGAACGAAATCTGAAGATATCAAGAACTTGCCTATACTTTACAACATTTTAAGAGGACAATTTTTATCTATTTTTAATTTATGTTTTTTGACCTTTTTTGTATCAAGTATAACTATTTTCAATTCCATGACATGTGTCTTATACAAGTGACCTAACCAATATTAAATTTTCGCTTCTTTTCCCTTTTAATATAGTTCCACTGGAAATATGGTCAGCTGCTTCTCTCCATCTCTTCTATTCCTCTAAATTCGCTTCATGTCCATATTTCATTCTTTTAGTTATTACTTTCATGAACGTATCACTATGAGGAGGCGCGATCCTTATTTTTTTTGGCTGTTACGTCTTTTTTTTTTTTTTTGTAACGTTCGAGCATTGAGTTCTCTGGGTATTTGTTGAGATGAGTTTCTGACCCATACTTCTGTGAGTCATTTTTCTTTTTTGATCGAGCGTTCGCTCCCCCCATGCGTGATTTTTGTATTCCCATTTCTTTTTCACCGATAGATGATGTTTTTTGGTTTTTTGCCCGAGCTGTTTTGAAGGCTTTTTTTGATTATTATGGTTAATTGAGATTTGATTTGATATTTCGTTTTCGGCCGGTCTTTAGTGTTTTTATTATTTATAGTTTGCTTTTTGTTAAAACTAGCCTGATTTATCGGTTATTCGGACTTCTATTTATGGACTTCATTAATTTCGATACTTCTTTTTCTGGCTTTCTTATATTTTGGGGTTTGGTGATTTGGTATCGATTTCTTTTTTGCCTTGTGATTTTGTTTATGGCATATTGACTCTCTTTTTTCATTTCGACTGTTATCTTTCTGATGGGTTTCTTTCTCTGATTTCCTTGGTTCCATTGTTTTTTCCGGTCAGTATTTGCGAATCTCTATTTTCTCTATTTTTGTGATTCTTTGTGCTGTGCGTTTTTCTTATTAATTTTAGTTAGATGATGATTTTTATATGGTTAGGTCCTTTGAACGAATCTTGCCATATTTTTTTAGGATTTTATATTTTTAATTATTTTTTTTGTCCTTTTATATGCTTTAACTATCTCTTATGTTCTCTCTGGTCTTTTCTTCTTTTGCTTCTTTATATTTCACCATGTTATTGTTCAGCTGACTCTTTGGGCCACTGCACGCCTGGAATGTCAGTAGTTAAGAACGATTCCTACATCTATTTTTTAGATGTAGGAACATATTATATATATTTTCAATTATACTTTGCCGTTGTTAGAGAGGCACGGGCGGAGTACGATAACACGTACTTCGTAATTTTTGTGTTACGACGAAATAGGAAAGGCGAGACGACAACCTTATTTCGGGCGGTAATGACAAACCCTTTGGCAGGGAAGGAGTCTTTTTTTTTTACTTTGTATGCCTCTGGCATACATGCGTTGGCATGGGGAGATGTAGTGTATGTCTCTGTTAATCCGAAACAACTGCGGTTTATCAACAGAGGCAACACTGCCAGTTACTTCGGTGCATTCCGAATACAGTAAAAACCAGTGAACTGTATATAACCTGGAACGCTAACTCCGCCGCCATCTTTGAAGCCACCCATGAGTGATGATTTTGCAGGTTGCCCCAGTCCCTTTTTACAAAATGGCGTCGAAAAATATAGTTTTGAAAATCGATAAATTTATGCCATTTTCTTTTTGTTAAGACACTTGCCAATTTCTGCATATATTAAACTAGGAACAAAAAGAGCTTAAAAATTAAATGTGCTTAAATAAAAAAAATGGTTACTAAGCAACCGAAAATATCACACTTACAAGACGAACAACATGAAAAGCCCGCGCGAAAATTTTTGGTTTTTCTTGTTGTTAAGTAGACTTTACGGAAAGTGATCAGAGATATTTTGGCAATCATATATTTGAGAAAAGCATAGATGCTGTTAAAAATCTCATTTCCGATCATCCAGAAAACTTATCTTAAATTTTGGCGGCTGTTTTATAGCCGCCATATTGGCTATCATCAAATCATAGGGACCTATTCTTATGGAATTATGCGTTCCAGTTTATATACAGTTCACATAAAAACCCGCGAATAAAGATTTTTTCGAAGTCAGGCTGAACAGGTTCTTAATATTTTTGGTGGGTAGATTTTCACAATTCAGGGCTGATTAGATTCTTAATAGGTTCTTAATTTTTTTTTCAAAATGTTGATATGGTGTATTGTTTACGGGGCAGGCAGAATGACAATGATTATGGCCGCTTCAACTGTATTTTCATCAATAAAAATAATGCCTTTATGATTTTATGAATAAGATGAAGTTAATTGGAGTAAATTTCTCAATTAAAGTCCCAAATTTTGACCATCAAAATTCCCACATTTCAGCCTGTAAGCTCTTAAATCACTAGGTTTTCTTATAACGCGGGTTTTTACTGTAATAGTACTAAGAAGCAATCTCGTACCTATGGTCTTTAGGAAAGGCTCTATGTGGCCACGAGTGAAAAGTTGTTTCAGCATAAACGATTGTAAACAAAAAATTGTGCTTTTTCCTTACCTTTAATGTTCAATGAACTTCCTTGTATAACGAATTTCCGTAGCATGTCTAGGGTAGCTTGAAATAACTCTACAATAGCTTTGATGCATGCAGATCCTTTCTATAAATTCACCCGAATACCCTTCGACTTGGAATTTGAACGGCCATTTTTATCTATTCTTAATAACGCGTACAAAAATATTAAGAATTGAGAGGGTAGGATCAAAAGTGGGTGTGGTAACTATCTTCTAAACCAATCAGCTATCTGTGATTACAGTACCATTTGAGCTGTTTCCAATGCGTCAAGAGCATGATGAAGGTTCTGGACGTCAGAATAAACGCGAGTTGCTAGGTGTATTGGGGCATGGGACATGGTTGTTTCCATATAGGGAAGTTGTGAGTACAAACGTTTGTGCCATATATGGTAAGTGTCTGTGTCTTATCATCCCGCTCATGACGATGAAAAATGCAAAGATCCTACCCACTTATTATTTGGAACCTTTCCATCTGACTGTTTGACGTCATTAATTATTACGCGTAAGCCTTATGACAGTTATTGAAGTATTGGGCCAAGTAAACATGGCCGTTTAAAATTCAAGTCGAGAAGGCAAATCTATTGTGGCGTATTTTCAAGCTAGCCATAGACAACAAACTTGAACAAATACAATTAACTTTCATTGAACATTATGGTAAGACAAGTACAACAATTTTTTGTTAACAATCGTATGCTGAAACAACTTTTTCACTCGAGCCACATAGAGCCTTTCAAAATCCCATTCTCGTACCCAAATCCAAACATACACCCTCCGCGTGGACTGGGTGTCCTAGTCTCAAAAAATACGAAGTAGCGTGTTATCGTTGTTTAACACTGATCTTAAAAGAAGACGTGATAGAGTATCCTACTGAATACGGGTGGTAGAAAATGCCGATTTCTAAAAGGCCTAACGTTGGGCGATAATATTACCTTTTGGCCTTCTTATTTGCTATTCTAGGTCTTTTTTTATAAACAAAATTATTCTAACTATTGTATATGGAACTAATCATATAAAATTATAAACCAACAGAAGTGCTTAACGACAAACGTAAATTGCCCTCATATTTTTTCATAGTAAATCGATCCAGTCTATCTATTCGAGGATCAAGTGGTTGTTTCTTTGCAATACTCGTTCTCAGAGCCCTACCGCGGGCCGCAGTCTTTTCGTTTCAGCTTTGGCCGCGAAGGCTCTTGTTAGAATTTAAAGTGCATATAAACCCAAAATGGTGATTCGGATAGTATGCAAAAAAAGTTTAAGTTAATACGTTCTACATTAGTTTTTTGCGTTAGAATGTTATTTTCGTGAGATATAACGGATCAAACAAAGCAAATTTTGTGAAGATAAAGGTCGCGCGTCGCCGCCAAATAACACCCCAGATCTTCATCAACAATAAAGACATTATATTGTGAATCGCCGACAAGTGAAGAGTTTTTTACTCGAAAAAGGCCTAATGGTGTGTCGCTTGATGTGTGTTCGATACATTGCAGATACCAGCAAATGTTATTATTTATATCAGGCGTCCCATTTGTGTCTCGTCTTCGTCTACTGAAGTTCAACACCATATCTGTCGCGTCCATCTTATTTTAATAAAAAGCTCTGCTACGGGCGAGCTATCATTCCAAAAAGATACTAAAGAAAAGGTATTTTTATATATCAGATACATTTTTAATATAATAGATACATTTTACGCCTGAATATATAAAAAATACCTTTTCCTTCTGGTAACTGCAATGTTCGAACAACCCATAAGCGACACACCGTTCGTGCGGGGCATTTTTCGAGAAAAACACTTCACTTGTCGGCGATTCACAATATATTGTCTATATTGTTTCATTGAAAGAGAAGGGTTCCTGGGATCCATGCCTACTGGTGTGTTATTTTGGGTGCGCAACTTTTTATCAAAAAAATTGGCAAAATTTGCATGTTTGACCCGTTATACACTCCGAAACTAAAATTCCCTAACGCAAAAACCAATGTAGAACTTATTAACTAACTTTTTATGCTCTGATTCCCGAATCACCAAAAAACACCCATTTTGGGTTTATAAGCACTTTAATAAGTACAACACCTAGAAATTAAAAACTATCTGAAAAAGATGATTTTTAAGATTTAGTATTTAAAAACACTAAGAGATGAAATATCACGTATTTCTTTTCGAAAGTTCGTTCCAAAGTTTTGGAGCAGCCACGCTAAAAGATCAATTAGAAATCGTAAAAAAAAATTCCTTTTTAAGACAACTTTTTGTATAACTCGCTTTCCTTCTCGATATATGCAGTAAATTTTTTGATATTGCAAATCAGATAATCATGACGCCATTGTGTTTGTGTGATAGCATCACAAAGAACCATGTGTATCGTTTAGAGTTTTCAACAAAAACAAAATATGTACCAAGTTTCTAACCACGTACTCTCAGCTTCAGGTGATCCTTTAGGGTGCATTACTCAACAAGATAGCATGTGATTTTGTGATGCTGTTTCACACAATGACGTCATGATTATCGGATTTTTTGCACATCAAACAAATTAAAATATCTTAAGAACGAAGCGAGATATTCAAAAATTTGTTAAAATGGTTTAATGTTATCACATCAAATAGTTTCTATCTTCAAAATTAGACAACACTAATGGAACTGTGCACGAGGCCACTGGGAAAGATTCCCCTTTTAATATAATCGATTTTCCCAAATGAGCATGTGGCGTCCAGCAAATCATTTGGGGACAATAGCACCTGGCATAAAAGTCGAACAATTCCCTATATCTAATCTTTCAGATGTAGGAAAATATAATATTTAAAGCAACAAATTTATTTTCAATTGGTGAGAAAACCAGAGGAACCACAATACTACGATAACATGTTATTACTTCAACAACGAAAAATTCAATTCGGTGCGATCCAGTACCAATGGCTTGGCATGACAAGAAATCAGGTTTATCTTACTTTGTATTCCGCTCTGGAATACAATCGTTGAATAGGGGATGATGTAGTGTATGTTGCTGTTTGCTGTTCGTGAGAAACAACTGCGTTTTTTGTCAACAGCGGCAACACTGCTTCCTACTTCCGGGGTATTTAGAATTTAAAACCCACAAGTACAGAAAGCAATCTCGTACCCAGAGCCTATCATACTCCCCGCGCGGGCCGCTTTCAAAAATGGTCGACTAAAGAGAATAACTTTCTCCAAGCCGGATAGCTCGTACATATATGATTCTATACCTTATGTGCTTTAAAAACCTTAAAACATTTTAGACCTTATTCTACTTATTTAAACCTGCTTGCTTATGTTTGAATTATTAACATAATTTACACCCCAACATTTAAACATTTTCCTTGATTTAGTATCCAAACCTGTCTAAAACATAACTATGATACCAGATTAGCTACACGAAAGTCATTATATTGGAGCTGGTAAAATTGAACATAACGGTACAAAGGCGCTCCTATATGGAACCCACTGTGTTGAATTGCTATATAGCTTTCAAAAGAATAAAATACAAAAAGAAACTGAAGCAGTCATCTACCTATTAGTTTGCTAATTAATGTTTCCTCCTTTCTTTCATTCCACATTCATATTTTGATTACATGCATGCACTTTCCAAATATTTCGCGCTGATATCATAAAGGATTTTTCAAGCCAGTCCATAATGTGTTTTTGTTTTCTATTTAGTAGCGTGTTTTACCGTGTATATATAGCGATTTTCCACGTACCATATACTTTTATAAGAAACAATAATTCATATCCCACCAAATCTATATTAACGTCAAATATATTAAATCACTCGTTTATGTCGTCGGGTGGGTATTTACCTTTATCTTCTATGTACGAACCATTTAATTTGTAATAATTTATTTTTATTTTCTGGTGAATAAACTATTGATGTTGTAAGATTTGCAATAGACCCCCCCCTACATCAAAAAGATCATAATTCAAAGGACTCTACAACCCTGTTTTTTGAAATTGACAAACAGGTAAAGATTTCCCAAGATCAACTGTTTCAAGTCTTCCTACCCTCAGAATGGGTAAAAATATACAGTGAAATTGCAAATATACTATATTTATGTTATTTGCCGAATTGAGAAAATTTCTGATCATGATCACGAGAAAGAGCGTTTTTTGCCTCAGTTACACTTTTAAGTGTTTTGTACTGTCCTTAAACAAATATTTTTCTTAGACAGGGTTGCCTGTTTGGCTTTTTTTTAAGCCAAATTTGAGCCTTGTTTTTATCAAGGTTTTTGGCTTGGAAAAATTTCATTCGGCTTAAAATCTATTTTTTTGGCTAATTTATCTAAAAAAAAATGGAAAATCGTCGGTCCATTACACACCATATTATGAGTTTTTCACATCGGTTAAAATTATGCCTGCTTTGTTGTTAAAAGTGACTAATTGGATAAATGATCGCTATAGATCAGTAGAGATTACCTCATCCTAGAGTTGGATAACCATGGGATAACTATCAACCAATCATAGACGAATTCTTTATTGTAGAACATCGTCACTCATTGCCACTGTCTTCGTCAGAGGTCCGCAACCGAATATTTTTATTCCAGTTTTCAACCAATCATACTTCAAGAGTATTGATCCGTTTAAAACTTCAAGGTAAGGTAAAAGGTATATAAACCGATTATTTATAGAAATACATGCAATCCCCCCGCCTTAATTTTAGAGTTTGAGGCTTTTTTTGGCTTATATTGAACATGCGTTTTGGCCTTATTTTGGCCCCAGAGGACCTGGCAGCCCTGATTGCAAGTACTGTACCATACAAATAATCGTTTTATACCTTTCCCGTAACTTGATGTTTTTTAAACGTGATCGAAAAATCTTGAAATAGGATTGGTATTAAGCTTCGGTCGCACCTCTGCGAAGGACAGTGGCATGAGTAAAAGATTTGTTCTAAATTAAGAATTAGCATCTCTGATTGTTTTGATAGATAACCGCCAACTCTCTGATCGGGTAATATCTACTAGCCTATATACCGAGATTTAACAACACGAAAGCGGCAAATTTTTAACCGATGAAAAACTGCAATGTGGTGAAATACCCAAAAGTATGTTCCTGAAGTCTAGCGACAAACAACGTTCTGTTTTGCCAATACAGCGTTTGCCACAACCCAGGTCAATAGAATTGTCGCAGAAAACCTTACTGCGAGAGGATTTCGGGGATTTAGTCCTTGTTTGAGACGAAATACGAAGTCTTTTATGGTTTTCATACATAACGATAAATTCAATAGGTTTTGATGTGAGGTTTACCGCCTGGATATTCTTAGAAAGTTGTTTGTCTACTATACAACGGGAACTTGCGTTTGACTTCAAAAACAGCGCGGTGCCGATCATCTCACGAATTGTGAGACAAAGTCATCTCACGCATCCTTTGGTCAACACAGAACACCTAAACAGCACTGTGATTTTTTCATTTACTAGTTAAATATTAGAATGCAAAAGCATTACACAGTTTTCCCTCTGATGAAGGGATTTCGCTCGCTCAAAACGTACAGCATTTAGTTCCAACCACAATACCGGGAGATTAACCACCGTTTTCTCTACCATTTGAGTCGTAAAATATAGAATACCCATTCGACTTTCAAAGGTTGAATTATGGCGTGGTACCGAAGTTGAACCGTAAATGTAAGCCATTTCAATAAAATGTGAAATATTACAAGAACCTGCATGTCCACTTATTATTTTTGAATACTACTTTATTCTGCAGTTCGTTATTCTTTTTGAATTTTGGTGATGGACGACCTAGTCTTCATATTCACCATAGATTTACTCTGATCTGTTTTTATTTTATTTTTATAGAAAACGATTGATATTTTTTCTGTAATCTGTTCAATCCGCCTGGACAATATTTGTGCTTTCAGTTACTAAGTCACAACTATATTTATGGCCGGCTTTGCCACAGTCAGTGCGGTTATCAGACTAGCTATCGATGCAATTACTAAGGGACGGACCATTTTATTTTGAGTTGGGGTTTGGGCGGTTTTTCTGTGCAAGAATTTTATTTTGCGGCGGAAATTACCTCCTGCAAGAATTATTTTCGCAATTTATGACATGTTTACAATCTACCGTTTGGCTGTGCACGATTTTTTTTCTCTGCCAAGCCTGTGCTCGAATTTTTTTTTGGTATCTGCCCAAACCTCCCCCTCAAAAATAGAATGGTCCGTAGTCAAATAGTCAGTAAGGTGTTTTTTTTGAGATCAAGCTCGAGTTAATGAGTAATGCTTTTCAGACAGTTTCCGGTTATATACCTGACAACCATTTCGCCACTCTGAAAGGCTGCCTGGATGGTGATGGTCCATTGAACATATCAGCGTCTTTGACTGAATTGCCGGAAACAGATTACTCTAGTCTAGTCTGTTTTTATTTTATTTTTATTAGAAAACGATTGATTTTTTTTTCTGTAATCTGTTCAAACCGGCCGCCGGACAATATTCGTGCTATAGGGTCGACTTGTACAAGTAAGACTATATCTATGGCCGGCTTTGCCACAGCAAGTGCGGTTATCAGACTAGAACAATCGCTGCAAGTGCTACAGTCGACTTTTATTATTTTTACTCTGGCTAACGTCGGACGATTTTACTCGTCAAAGAGATAAATTTAGCTGTGAAAAAGTTATAGCCCATCTCAGCCCTTTTCAATTATGCGAGCCACTTAAAGGTCTTAGTCAGAAACCTGCTTTACCGCCAAGTGGGATTTTCTAATTAACTGCAGCCAAGCGGGATTTTTTCGGGAGTCTTTATTCTGTAGTTCGTTATTATTCTTTTTGAATTTTGGTGGCTTTTACAAAAGCCGTTTTGGTTTTATAGGAAACTGGTTGACCTAGTCTTCATATTCCCAATAACAACATGCACCTGGTAAGGTGCTGACCAAGTCTCTTAATGTAGTTGATTTTATGCGCGTTTGAGATTATTGCAATCCGCACGTTGTAGATCTATATTGCAATCTGATAAGATTCCTAAAGAGTCACATTAGCCTCCTTTGCAGACGTTCTACTAAAATCTTAGTGTCGTATGACTTGGCGAAAGGCTAGGCCTGCCTGGGGTGGTCATGATATAACGGACTATCGGAGCGATTGTACCTCAGCTTGGGCGGCAATCAACACACTCCAGTTAACAACCCACCTGAATATTGGCAAAGCGTTACAATTGCATTGTATTGCTAGCTGAGTGCGGTTCCGCACAAGCGATTTCCTTGCAATCTCAGGCAAAGATTAACAGTATTCATTTGCATTGCATTTAAATTTTATAAACTCAATTATACGGAGACCTCAGCAGGATAATGAGTTTTATCCCGACTCAGAACACGTCGTTCTGATGCGTAGTTGAGATTGATGGAGTTGCGGCTTCAACTGAGATGGAGCCGAAACATGTCACACCTAATTCATTACTGCAACAAAAAAGACTGGAGCTATACCTCTTCAATTCAGTTGCGTAATAAAGAAATCACGCGCGCAAAGTTATACGCTTAGTGGAAACGACGTTATAGTGATCAGTCGAGCAGTTATACTACACGCAGTCGACTTGACTACTTAGCGATTGGACTGTTCAGTTCAGTTTAGGACCACTCCATAAACTAACATGGTATATGGAGACGCACCTTACGAAAACCGAACTTTTTGAATAAGCTGCATAACGGCGCCAGTGGGGGCGTGAGGGGAGTGGTAAAGGTGATGGGGAAATTTTCTTTTGCCACCAACCTCGAAAGTGATTTTGCATATATTACACTTCTACGTTAGCCATGCAAACGTCAGCCAGACTGAAAGCGGTCGATGACAGATAAAGTTGAATGCGTATCTTAAACCTAACCGGATAATTCGTGTATTATCTTCATTCCTAGCGTAAAACCATTTCGCAAGCGGTAGAGGCAAACCTCCGCGCTATTTTTGTAAATCAGCAGAGTTTGCCTGTAGGCCAAACCTAATGTAACATAATTACATTTCGACATTGGAATTATACAAATTCTTGGTTTGTAGCCAGGCGGCTACAACTCTATTTTTACTCTAACGCCAGACGATTTTACTAGTCAAGAGGAGACGTCTCAGAAAGCCATGATCAGCCCTTTTTTGGACAAGTCTTCCAAAACATTGAAGCATCATACACTTTGCGTAAATGCCACGACAAGACTTGTTTACTTCAAAATTCATATTTACTATATTTCAAAAATATTTTTAGCTAATTTTACGGCCCATCGACAAACTACACTCGATTCTCAGCCAAAGATCCAAAACCCAAGCTCACTTTTTTCTCATCCTCGTTTTTCTCATCCTCGTTTTCTCATCCGCCTTTTATCCCCTTATCCGCCTTTTCTCATCCGCCTTTTCTCATCTGCCTTTTCTCATAACCTTTCGCAGAGCATTCTGGTCTATGGCGGTCCTAGGCCATGATGATTTTGCGTTTTGTTTTAATTTTAAAAATGCTATGGCGGCCCTGGGCCATGATGATTTTGCGTTTTGTTTTAATTTTAAAAATTGCTATGGCGGTCCTGGGCCATGATGATTTTGCGTTTTGTTTTAATTTTAAAAATGCTTATGGCGGCTCTGGGCCATGATGATTTTGCGTTTTGTTTTAATTTAACTTTGATTTTGAATGATTTTTGTTTTTATTTTAGTTTTTATTTTAAAAAATAAAGAGTAAATAAAAGAAAAAGAAGGAAAAATGCTCTGGCGGCTCTGGGCCACCATAGTGGTGCCAAGAACATCAGCCGTGCAAGACACCGACAAAGCAGAGCAGAGCCATAGCTGATTTACACCTCAATTTTCGTACAAGGGTGTGTGGCGTCGGTGTAGCTTTTGCTGCGTCCGGCCGCTATATACATCACCTCGTGCAATGATACTAAACTGTAATGTGCCTCCAAAGGGCTAATTACTCGGGCTAACTGTGGTAGACGAGTCTAGGTTTCGCGATTTTTTTTGATTTTTTTTTTTTTGTGTGTCGCGTTATTAGTCCTCCGCGTGGCCGCTGGCGATATTGACCAATAAGATTTGCGAAACTGAGGCATGTGATTATATCTAGCATGACATTTGTGATTTTGTGGGCCTTCTTTCTTTTCGACTGAGTGGTTCGAAACTAAACTAAACTAAACTAGAAAATGCAAACTAAACTAGAAAACTAGTTCTACCCATCGGGGCACAGTTGAACGTTATCCCCCCTCCTTGTGACGTTAATTTTCTATCTCCCAGATTCTGGGAGACACGCGTGACCAGCGTTCACCAGGTTTTTTTGCTCCAGCGAGTTTGGGGTGCCGAGCAAAGAGCCTGGGTACGAGGTCTCTTTTCGCGCGCGTTACAAGTTTCAGCGGTTTTCGTCAGTAAAAAGCCAAAAACCAGAAGCGGTTGAGGTCATTCCGTCATTATCACTTAAGCTTTTCGCCATGGCAGACCGCCGGTATGAAGATCATAATATCACTATCCATGGCCATGAATTATTTTTAGTATTTTGTGCATCATTATGCTAAAACTCTATCTTGATGAGAAAATTAGCTTCAAGGGATGTAGCAATGCAGGTATGTTATAACAGGAAATTTTACATTTTTAGATTTACTAACCGGCGTCTAATGCTTTAATATAGTTATATACTAAATTTCACTTTTCCTTGGGAAGATTTTTGTGAAGGTCCCTGTATTAATTTCCCTCTTGTGTATTAAGAAGCAAGTTAATAGGACTGTAAGACCTACATGAATGGAGAATTTTATAATTATTGAGGAAACAATAGGAAATATGAGGAGGAGAAGAAGGATCGTCATTCAACCGTTCAAATAAGTTATTTAAGCCAAGCAAATGTTGTTCGTGTTTCACAAACGGATAAATGTTGTGCGACGGAACTACTGTTTATTAGTGTGTGCCGTTGTTCAGTTAGCCGCTTATAAAGACAGCGATCTGTCTTACCAATATATTTTTGTCCGCATCCAGGACAAGAAACCTGATAGACAACGTTACTACGCGTTGCAATATTATTAACCCTTATCTTAAGAACTTAGGTATCTAATTCTAGTCACATTCATTGGTCTGATGATGACTTTGAAATAGAAGTCGAAATATTAACCATTTTTTTATAAGTTTGAGTGTAGTTAATGGGAACCACAAAGGAGTTTTAGTCATGTAATGTATTGTTAAAGAATGAGGGAGAGATTAGAAGGGAATTTGGAATAAAAAGCGCAATTAGCCTACGGCTATGTTGCATATGGAAAGGCAGATAGTCATTGTCCCTTGTGGGATTATGTAGGCATATTAGTAAATTGTTGGATGTAAGTAAAAGTCGAGGTTTATAAGTAATGTATTTTGTGTTGATGTATGTCAACTATTTTGTGTATCTTAAGCATATCAATGCAGGCTTAAATATGCCTTCATCATTTGATATGTTTGCGTACAAGCTGTTGACATCATAGTAATAAGTATTAAATCAGTAGGTGAGTTGTTATTAAGAGAGAATGTTCGTTTGAGAATGTCAGTAGTGTCTTGGATGTAGGAGGGTATGTGGGGGATGAGTGAGTAAAAGGCTATACACATGGAAAAGTAAAAGCTTGCAGTCAACTGGCATAATAATTTTGCTCTCTTTGACTATAAGGTTTACACGTGGCGTTTAGGAATGTCGCTGTCAGTCACAGTGAAACTACACAATGTGGCGAGCTTGGATAAGCTCTCTCCTTTCGCTACGGGGTTATCACAATTTTTTTATAAGTTAAGGGTGGCAGGTCGAGGGTCGTAAAATTCGCTGAAAAGCTTGTAAGCTTTTATATATTCGCTTTACAAATTTCCAATTGAACTTTTACAAAACCTGGCAAGGTGGACGTTCAAACCGCCCACGGCGAAAGCAATTAGAATTTCAATACTAACCGATCTTTTCAAAACAAAACTCGACGACTAGCTAATTCAATATTATCGGTTAACAAATGTTTGTGTTATGTTCCGAGACAGTTGTCTTCTTTGACTTGCTTGATAAGAATGCGCAAAGGTACTATGTGGAGAACGGCTTAGCATTATTGAAAAGGTCCGTTTGGCCAGGTTCCCTGCGGGGTGTGGATAAAATGCGGACGCGGACGGCGGACGGCGGACCGCGGACCAAAATAATAAATAATAATAATGTAAACTTCGTTTTATTGATTATTTAAATGTAAAAACTACAATGATAAACCTCGCTATTACAGGTAGTTTATCACGGACTACTTGAACTGACATATATGAATATAAAAATATTAGAAGGCCATTAGTGTAGGATTATCCCATTCTTTGTTTCGTCGACAAAATACATAGTATGAGGTTCTTATGCATATGTTTACGATTTTATTTACAATATATTTCCTGTGGTTAATGTCGAATTTGAGGTCATTTAACATTTCAATAAAATCAAGCGATGTCTGTCCGAAAGTACCAAGTGCACTCAGGGAGAGATTGATGAATTTAACCTTTTTCGTATTTTCTTTCGGTTTTCTCTAACCAAATCAAGATATTTTTCTCTCTTGCGCGTGGCATTACTTATCTCATGGTTGACAGATCTTTTTATGATATTTTATAGAACTCAACAGCTACACTAGTCTGCGATACAGCTACACAAGTACAAGGTAAAATTGCGTCAGTCTTGCTTTTAATTAAACATTGGATTACATATTTGGTAGCTTAAGCTATAGTGAGCGCGATTATCCGTAAGGTGCAAGGTTCAAAGTGTACAACCCGAATCGATAACCAAGGCTTCTTTCATTATTCGCCATTTGCGCACATACTAGCGAACCGCACAGTTACTATTTAAAGACCAGGATGCGGACAAACAAAAACAAATTTTAATCTCATTAGGTTAATCTCAATATAATATGGTTAATTAGGGATTCCTAATTAACCATATTATATTGTTGGGAATGCGAGAATAAACAAGAACAAGACGCCCGCTAGGCGTTAACTTGGGCTACCTTGGCTTAGAGGGTTTGGAACACTGATCTTTGATTACAGTCTTTTATAGGCACATAATAAAGGTGCGGGTGAAAAGTTACTAGGTAAATCGTAATAGAAAATTCAACATTTTACCAAGAACTTTTTTATTGATTATAATATTTAACATCACGCAAATTAATGACAACATAGTAAGTAGGTTGGGACACTGAACAAAATACCGTACACGAGTTGTATACAGTACTGTGTCAAATCAGTTGACTTTAGACAGTGCATTGCGCAATGATAATTAAACGCCTTTAGTACTTTACTTTTTAGCGCGAGTATTCATTTGTTGCTTGAACGTTTGCGAGAAGAATACTCGAACACTAATAGTTTTTGATATACATATAATTTTACTTAACAAAGGAAAAACTCATTGCCATAGAATGCGTTTGATTTAACTCTTCAGAGCACGAAGCAGCGACTGTCTGGTTTCGAATATTTACAAGTTATTTTATACGCTAGGTAGTAAAGGCGAGGCGGAAAAGCACTTAAGATTAGTGTCAAGATAATTAAGGCGCGTTAATACAATTAGGCTATAAGTGATAACAAGATATAAATATGTACAAGTGTTGGCTGCCTGCCTACAGATTAAATCTAGGCGCGTCTACTTCCTAAAAGGTTTATGAAAATATATAGTACCTAAAAATCAGGCCTAAAAATAATGTTTATCTAAGTGTTCCCAAATTCGCATATTTTGCGCGCCATACGATCGCGTGGGTGACACTACAACTTAAAATACTAGAGTCAAAAATTGGACCATAATAGTGGTGACAGTTTAATAGCTTGACTTGCACAATACGGAGAGCTTTGGCAGGCAGTGCAATGGAAACTCTTCATCACTGTAGAACAGATTAGCTATATGTCGGAACAACAAATACTTTCCATTGTTCCACATATAGCGGCTGCATGAACCAGACCCAGAATTGTAGAGGCAATTCCTGGCTGTTTTCATCAGGTGTGGTGAATCAGCAAAGAAGTAAATAAAGCGCGACATTGCAAAGACATTGCATATCTTATATACAAGGTCATCCTTTGGATCTCCAGTGAGATTGCAATGTAGACGGAAAAATTTCCTGTTTGGAGATGCCTGAGTTTTCGTCATGTAATACCATGATCGCCTCGGATTCTTTTGTTCTCCGAGGGAATGTAAACCTCGTATTTCCCTCATTGCTCATGCAAGAGGGAAATTTATCCTTTGTCTTCTAATTTTCCCGTGCATGTTGATGAAGGAAAATTAGAAGACAAAGAAATCCTTTGTCTTCTTCTAATTTTCCCGTGCATGTTGATGAGGGAAAATTAGAAGACAGAGAAATCTTTTGTCTTCTTCTAAATTTCCCGCTTGCATATATTTTCCCTCATCAACATGCACGGGAAAATTAGATGCAAACTTCTCTGATCAACCGTGTAAATTTCCTGTCAGTAAGATTCTCAAAGTTTTTCCTCGGCGATCATAATATTACAGACTAATAACATGACTTTTCGGGAAATTAGCGATTAAATTTCCCCTTTGCCTCGGGAAGATTTGTAAAAGTCCTCGGGCCTGCGGCCCTCGAACTTTCACAAACCTTCCCTCGGCGGCGGGGAAATTTAATCGCTAATTTCCCTCAAGTCATGTTATTACTTATAATAAACCAAGAGTGTTGAAG
This sequence comes from Paragorgia papillata, assembly GCA_035771165.1. Taxonomy (NCBI): domain Eukaryota; kingdom Metazoa; phylum Cnidaria; class Anthozoa; order Scleralcyonacea; family Coralliidae; genus Paragorgia; species Paragorgia papillata. Next base: position 490,708 of record JAWNZC010000194.1, on the reverse strand, counting down.
GAAAATTTTCAACACTCGAAAAGATAACCATGGCATTAACATTTCCTTCACATGTCACCAAATAATAATGCCACCAGCTATTATCATACAATTATTGGATGAGGCTGAGCATAATATCAAGAATTATCCAGACCGAGGTCAATGTTATCTGCCGAAGGCTGAGGCGGATAACATTGACCGAGGTCTGGATAATTCTTGATATTTAATACGCGAAAGCCGAATCCAATAATTGTTTTATTATACAATTATAAATGTAGAAGCCTTTTAATACGAAGTTTTATACGAAGTAACATAAAAATAGTAAATTCATAGCGTTTTCAGCTTGAGGTTCGCTTAGTCTCTTTCAAATACAATTTTCTCTTTTAAATACTGCTTTAAACTTTAACAGCTGAATGTGTAGCTCGCTAGACGCTAGGTAATACATGTAAGGGGAATTTCACACATGCAGCTAAATCGAGGGATGCACAACTAGCAGCTATTAACAGGAATTTCACATTGGCCGCCATATTGAATTTTACCGCGTGTGACCTGGGAACTAGCGTTAAAAGGGCACTGTGGGCTCAAAATATAGTCAGTTATATCTTGACTTACTGTACGTAACTGAAAATGAGGTATATACTTCATGGTAACACTACATATAGTGTTCCTGTAACTTTTCGGCGGGTTTTTTAATAAAAAAAATAATACGATATCCTACCCCCACACCTCCCAAAAAAAACCCCAAAAAGTGGTTAGGGTTAGGGTTTGTTTCTATAAAACCCTGGTTGGAGGAAAGAATAAATTTTGGAGGTGTGGGGGTAGGATATCGTATTATTTTTTTATTAAAAAACCCGCCAAAAAGTTACAGGGAGACTATATGTAGTGTTACCATGAAACCGAAAATGAAGCCAAAATAAACAACTAATAAACCCTAAACGACTAAACTTTATAACCCTTAAGTATTTCGGTTTGCATACATCGTATACTATTAAAAATACTTTTTAACTTTTCAAAAAAACTATATTCCGTATTTGTTTTTAAAAACACTATAGACTCACCTTAGTTGATATTTGATATTAATAATAAATAGGCAGAGTGCGAGATTGATGCCGAAAGTGAAATTACTAGTTCCCAGGTCACACGCGGTAAAATTCAATATGGCGGCCAATGTGAAATTCCTGTTAATAATTGTTAATAGCAACCTCGTCCCCAGGGCCATTTGTAGGGGCTGGGCCAAGATGGCGGCCAAAAACAAAATGGCGGGAACAAATGGCCCTGGCACAGGCTGCCAAAAATGCGCCATATAGTGGCGCATTTTTTACTCGGACCCAGTCTTCACTAAGTTTGTCGCGCCTAGTCGGGCAATTTTTCTCAATATAATTTTCCTGCTTGACTGACCCAAACAAACTGAAAACAATCATTTCTAAGCATATTATCGAATTATTAAAGTAAATAGACTTTTAATAAATATCTGTAAATGCTTAGTATTTATCATTTGCTGCACCGTTCTATCAAATTCATACAAGAAACTGTCAAACTGGATGGCCGTTGGCGTTGTCTGGCCGGGCCACTTTGTTTTCATGAGTTTTCGGCAGATTCAATTCAGCGTTTTGAAAAACATTTAAGCTTCGTTTAGTCGAGAATTCTTGAGCAGTTGAGCTTGTTTGAAAAAAGCCTGCTTCTCAATGACCAAACACGTAAACTCTGCCCTGTGGTTTACTTTCTTTTAGCAGCAAAAATACTTTTTGACTTCGTTCACCAAGTCTTTCGTTCGCGCGATTTAGAAAACACTCTGAAACTTCCTCGTCAGCCAGGGCACAGAGAAGACACGACCCATCACTACATATTCTTCTGACGTTTTCACGGGTGTTTCGCCAGCTTTTCTCATATATTTTCATTAATTTTGAAGTTGTTTTCAACTGCCGGCAATTGCTGCCATCGCACTCCCAGAAACAAATGCCCGCGAGTTAGCCTGCCGCCTGCCTTGTTTCCACCAATCAGAATGCCTAAAACATCCAATGTCATCTCGACCAATCAGATGTGGTGATAGCTCAGCCTGTGCCAGGGCCATTTGTTCCCGCCATTTTGTTTTTGCCTACAAATGGCCCTGGGGACGGGGTTGTGTTAATAGCTGCTCTAGCTGCTAGTGGATGCACATCGGTCCGCCATTTTGGATTCTACTGCGCTGGAGACTGGGTATCATGGAGAATGGGGACAAGTATTGGTGTGTGGTTGAAACGAATTTTGTACGATTTTAAACATTTTTATTATATTTATATCTTCATATATCTTCATATATCTTAAAACTCGTGAAAAGACTAGAATTTTTTTAAATCTTTTTGACAAATACATCTCAAAGAACTCATTTATTTTTCAGGTAAATATTGACACTTATAAGTTAATATATATTGTATTATTGACTATAAATTTGATTTTTGTGGAAAGCACCACAATAAATTAATAATTTATTTATTAAACCAAAGCTTCCAATGACCAATCCATTTGATTCTTGGAGACTCAGTGAGTATTGGGTAAGCCGTGCTAGCCCTAAAATATTAAACCAAACTAAATTATTAATTTATTGTGGTGCTTTCCACAAAAATCAAATTTATAGTCAATAATACAATATATATTAACTTATAAGTGTCAATATTTACCTGAAAATGAGTTTTTTGAGATGTATTTGTCAAAAAGATTAAAAAAATCTAGTCTTTCCACGAGTTTTAAATATATGAAGATATATGAAGATATATGAAGATATAAATATAATAAAAATGTTTTAAATCGTACAAAATTCGTTTCAACCACACACTTCACACTTGTCCCCATTCTCCATGATTGCCAAATAATCGTACCCAGTCTCCAGCGCAGTAGAATCCAAAATGGCGGACCGATGTGCATCCCTTGATTTAGCCGCATATGAATTTCACACAGTGAGCTCAATATATATAACTGGAGTGATATCTTGAGGTCAGCGACCGGGCAAAAGTTGAAGCCAAACATGGCGGACATGTAGGCTTAAAGTACGTATAGTTTCAGTCTCCTACACGGTCTCTTGACTGAATCAGACTTGACCAGACCGCGTAGAAGACTGGGACTATACGTACTTCAGGTCCAAAAGGATCGCGGGGCTCTGGGAACAAAAAGGCCAGAAAGATATCACTCCAGTTATATATATTGAGGCTGAGCTCAATGTTGAATTTTACCTTTACCGCGTCGAAGCCATGGTCGAAGCCTGGGAACTAGTAATTTCAATAATTTCACTTCCGATATTTTCACAACGTAGCGGCAGGAACAACAATCTCGTTCCCAGAGCCTGCGATCCTTTTGGCTAGCGCCAAGAATACAAGGCTCTGGGATAATCCAAATCGCAACTGAATTTGATTGGCCGATGCTCATTTCGCCAATACTGTAACGGTTTTCCTTAGTGTGCGTACGTTCAGACAACTATCACAGCTGAATCTCCCTTGCATGTGTCTGGATCTCCACCAGACAGGTAAAAGTCAAAAACAGATGGCAGAAGCTGGTAAATCAGTGACTTTCCATAGTCGGTGGGCAGAATACACATAGAATCTCGTTGCAAAACAACTGTGGCCTTCAGAGCTTCGTATTGGGATTCCTTAAGATGAAGTCCAGCTTTTCCTATTTGGGTATTAAGAGCGTACTCCAGACCGGAATGAAAAAGATCGATGTCAGACATTTGTTCGCAGAGATCGTTCACACCGAGAAAAGACTGTATGTTTGTATGGAGGGTGATGTCCGCCAATATTAATATTTACACTTTGCAATCCAATTTGCACATTTTGTTATTGCCACAATGCATTACGACATTAAAGACTTGAATTATGACATGGACGCTTCACGTTTTGTCCTCTGTTTGCTCATTTTCGTCCCGAGTTGCGGCATGTCCTGAGACATTCCATTGTGATGACGTAACATTATGCGTGGCACTCAGAACACAAATTTGGGACGTTGGAAATTAACGATAATTTATTTCCCGTCTGAATTATAATTATCCATATAACAAAATGGCAGAGGCCGCGGTTGAAAGTGAGAGAACAGAGTTTAAACACCTGCTTCGAAGATGCATTTTGAATTGTGTATCAGAACTGGAATCAAGTGATCCCGATCGAGACTACAACTATTTTCGTGTTGATACACTGTACCAGATTACGCTACGATACGGAGAGTTGTTAGACTTAGACGAATCCGTGGTTACTTGATTTCCGATGCGAGAGATTTGTTTTCTCAATATTACGATGGCGTCCAACACTCCACATTTCAAAGCCAAAAACTATTCACTGGCCAACCTGGACGACCAAAATTCGAAGTACCGGAGGAGATCTTACGGTTCTTGTTGGACAAGCGTTTTACTGTCAAAGATATTGCAACCCTTCTCGGAGTGAGCAAACGAACCGTATAGCGAAGAATGAACAAATTCGGTTTTCGAATTGGTAATTATTATTCCGATATTGACGACCAATGAACTATAAACGTAACTTACAGAAAATAAAGAAACAATAAGTGCTGGAAATTGTAATAAAAACAAAATTAAGCTTAAGTGACAGTTTTCTTACCCCAATTGCCTGACCTCCATGACAGCCTTCTTCTGGCAGCAATGACAGTGGTGTTGTATCTAAATCTCTCTGAAGAGGTCTGACATATGCGATTGCTTGGCCTAAACCAGAACAATCCCGTAAAAATGGAACGGAATAGGCACTTTTTGGAGGCTCTATCACTTGGTGACACGCTGCTTCTCAACAATTCAAATCCACCACCCATGCCAAGTTTCGGATAAGCCTCTTCGAGCTTGGCTTTAACTTGCGAAGAGTTATCTTTTCTTTGAAACACAATTCGCTTTCTTCCAATACCAGCTTTCTGTAACTTCGACTTTTCCACTCTGTTGGGAGTACACTTCTGTTGGTGGTTAGCCAAACAGAAGAACTCGTGTGTCCACGAATCATGCGGCTTGAAATAGGTTCGTGTTGGCCCCCAACAATTCGTCCGACCACGCTTTGCCGGAGGTTGGCGTACAATGTTGCTGTTATTTGCATTATTATAAGGTGCAAAGAGACGCCGAAATTCTTCATTAGACGTTAGGGGGTTGGCTGGTTGAGCTGGTAAAAGCGCCGTCGATGACGATGGTAAAGATGAATGCGCAGGGCTGCCAGTAGCCTCGCCAGTAGCCGTAGTGTTGTTGCTTCTTGGCCTTGGTGTCATGGAGTTTGAAACCAACGACGACGTTTGGTACTGTGCTGGGTGTGTTGTCTAGCACTGAACGAGTAGAAGATGACGATTCCTCCGTTAAAATATTTGCTGCACGTCGTAACAGCGCTGCTGCTTCGTGAGACTTTGATCGGTTTTCCGCCATTTTACAATACTGCAAAGACCGCACAATAATAGTGATGTTCGAACTTCGAAGGACGGAATAATTATAATTCAGGCGGGAAATAAATTATCGTTAATTTCCAACGTCCCAAATTCGTGTTTCTGAGTGCCACGCATAATGTTACGTCATCACAATGGAATGTCTCAGGACATCCGCAACTCGGGGCGAAAATGAGCAAACAGAGGACAAAACGTGAAGCGTCCATGTCATAATTCAAGTCTTTAATGTCGTAATGCATTGTGGCAATAACAAAATGTGCAAATTGGATTGCAAAGTGTAAATATTAATATTGGCGGACATCACCCTCCATATGTTTGAGCCGAACATATATTGATAAGCGGTCATCAACATGAAACCGGAACCACAAAACCGCACCCATACCGCACGTTGTAAACCAATAAATTTGTTGGTTACAACGCTTTAACAATCCCAATAATTTATTGCATGCAATGACCAGCATTCAAGCATGACCAATTAGCATATTACTTAAAGAGTGCCAACCGCGTAGTAAATGGTCAATATTTTCGGTTATAAGTCAACATGATCTCCTACCAAAATTAAGGCTATTTCTTAATTGTCAAAAAGGCCTTGTGATTAGGTTTAGGGTTTCCGGGGGGTTGTGGTTTGGGGGTGGGGTATGGGGGTGAGGTTTCATTTAAAATAAAGGATTAGCCTTAATTCTGGGAGAGTTGACAATTAAGGATAATCCTTAATTTTGGAGTGAGGTCGACCTGTATAAGTCCACGAATCCTTGGTTAGGCTTGATTAGGGCATATGGTTGGGGGTTTGGGGGAAGGCTTTCATTGAAAAATATGATGAAATACATGATCATGCGAAGAATATGACGCTATTCACTAGTTAACATAATCTACTTACTGGTCATGCTTGAATGCTGGTCGTTGTATGCAATAAATTATTGGGATTGTTAAAGCGTTGTAACCAACAAATTTATTGGTTTACAACGTGAGGATCGCCTGAAAACTGTGGTTCCGGTTTTGGATTATCCCAGAGCCAAGTAGAGAGTGGTACCGCTGACCACACGCACGGGGTCTGGGAACGAGATTGCAGGAACAAGTTTTATGATTGGTTTATGATAACAAAACAATAGAATTGATTTTTAAAGAACGAGTCACAAACACAATAAAACAATAGAATTGATTTTTAAAGAACGAGTCACAAACACTGATCACTTTTGTTCCACATATAACCAATCACAAAACCCGTTCCTCGTAGCTACGTACTTACCGAATCTTTGGCAATCTAGTTTTTTTAAAAAACAAATACGGAATATAGATACCAACGAATAAAAATACCAACGAATTTTTCACTTTATAGACATTTTAACAAGAAACTAGCACGCAACGCAAGCAGGTGCCATGATAGACCTTATTCATAAATGGCCGACGATTTAAAATTATTTTATGTGCATATAAATTAGCCCCTCTAATCTCGTTTTAGAGTAAAGATTCTTTTGAATTTCGCACATGAAAACGAGTTCAGAGGGGCTAATTTGTATGCACATAAAAGAATATTAATTTGGCGGCCATTGATGAATAAGGTCTATAGTTCTTTTGAAAAGTTAACAAATGAGAAACCGAGTATTTTTGAATAAGATGTAGTTAATTGGACTAACACTGGGGTTATATAATGTAGATAATTCAAAACAATTTGCTGTGACTTTACTAACGGCAGAGGAATATACTTTAAACTTGCTCGCATTTTAAATTCGCGGCGGAAGTATTTTTACTAGTTCCCAGGTCTCTACGCGGTAAAATTCAATATGGCGCCCAATGTGAAATTCCTCTTACTAGCTGCTGGACTCCTCCCAATTATTCGGCGGAAATCACATCACAGCTGGCCAGACATTGCGAATTGACTAGAGCATGTTGACAAATAAGGAACGAGAATAAAGTTTGAATGTATAATAATATTAATTAATGTACCTCTTGTAAAAATAGTTGACGTCTTTCTCATCAATTATTTTTAGTCAATTCGATAATTGGATTGTTCAACTTTAATTTGTTTAACCTTTTCGGTCTATAAACCCTCTACCATTAGTTCTGTCCACATTTTGCTTTGATGAATTGTCCAAGAGCTTTCGGCACTTCACAATCTTAACTCCGACTTCTTTAACGTAGCATGCAGTATAGAGAGAGAAGTGGTATAGCCAGAGAACTGGTATTTATTTCTCTAATATTACTCATAGGCGTTTAAAGGACATGGGAATATGGTGCATTTAACGAGTTATTACGATACAAACATACGACGTCCTTTCCCAGAAGGATACGGTAAGTTCTAAATGTAGTAAATGGGAATAAAATTCAGCAATCAGTGCCCAAGTACCGTGTAGACTTTCTCAAAGTCCGTATCGCTCCTCCTGGATCCCCCCCCCAGACTTGCCCCAAGATACGGGCTTTTCAAACTTGCTACGCGCCATTTTCATTGACCCAATTTTGGGTCTGACGTAAAATCATTTGGACCAATCAGCGTCTAAGTTCTATATGTGGGGACCTATAGTATGGCTTAGTTGGGTTGGCTTAGTTGGCGTATTATTGGCTTAGTTTTGGCTTAGTTGGGTTGGCTTAGTTGGCGTATTATCACTTTTGGCAATAGCGAAGCGCGCAAATGACGTCAAATTAATGTTTTTCTGAGTCTGTAATATATTCTTGCATTTTCAACACTAGAAATTTTGTCTTTAGCATTCATAATGATTCATTTGAGATTAAAATTTGTTTTTGTTTGTCTGAGTTTAGGCCTATTGACCTTATTCATAAATGGTTGCCAAATTAATATTCTTTTATGTGCATACAAATTAGCGCCTCTGAACTCGTTTTCATGTGCGAAATTCAAAAGAATCTTTACCCTAAAGCGAGGTTAGAGGGGCTAATTTATATGCACAGAAAAGAATTTTAAATCGTCTATAAATAGTAACTGTGCGCTTCGCTATTGTCCCATGTGGAGCGGACATTGTTTAGAGCTCACGTGTCACGTCATGCGTTAATGCTTTTCCCACGATGAGATTCGATTTCCTTCCAGTTTAACAAGTCTCACTCTTCTTTCTTCCACGAGAGAAAGAGAGACTCGGAGCTAGTCTAAGTACCTTGCTGTAAATTGTAATTACTCGGGCCACCTGTGATGGAACAAACGGCACTTCTAACGTTACAACTCAAATACTGATGTTTCATCATGGCGGATTTTCATGCAGGAGTGACCACAAGTGCCCCAAGCTCAAACTATGAGTTTACTCTATTTTCAACGGTTATTATAACGAAGTGACTCAGGCTTAAAGCTTGTAAAATATGAAATAAATGCTTACCTTTTATCTTTGCGTGTTAATTTGTTGATTTGTCCGTGTAAGGAAACTGGTTAAATTTCAACGTTCATAGGCCTTTGAACAACTCGCATTTAATACTGACACCTTACAAATAATAGAGAAGGTAGGAGAGTCAGACTGCTTATCGGCCGATCTCGATAATATTGCTCTAAATTCGCTTCAAATGCTCCCATATCTCCACTTCACTCAAAGGAAGTTAGATAGTTAGACTATCCACTGATCGACCACACTCGAAGAGGCGACCAACTTCGAAAGGTAAATTCGACAGAATTTAGCTCAAAGGCGCTCGGAAAAAGGCTTGGCTTAAAGTGGCTCAGCGACTCAGATCAAAATATAGTAAGGTTTGAGTACTGCCAAAATTATTGAACGTAAGGCATTCGTTCGAAACGTTAGAAATCCACGTTCAATAATTTCGGCAGTAATCAAACGTTACTATATTTTGATCTGAGTCGCTGAGCCACTTTAAACCATTTGTGCACGCGTATATTTCTGTTGAGCCTTTTCCCGAGCGGCGCCTTTGAGCTAAATTATGTAATAATTATGTAATAAATTGTGGTCGATCAGTGGATGAGTGAAGTTTTGGAGCGATGGGAGCATTTGAAGCGAATTTAGAGCAATATTATCGAGATCGGCCGGTAAGCAGTCTCCTACCATCTCTATTATTTGTAGGGTGTCAGTAATGCAAGTTGTTCAAAAGCGTATGAACGTTCAAATCAGTTCCTTACACCGGTCGGCATATTATCATCGACTTCATTTAATCTAAAGCTGGGCAAAGATTAGACTTATTAAAACGCGTCAAGCATCTTCTTCATTTACATACCAGGTAAACGTTTGTTAGTATACCATGGTTCTGCCAGTCCTGGAATATACAAACGTATATTTTGGGGTTATAAGAATAATGCTGCTTTGATGAACTTGTTAATACAATCAATGCAAAATAAGGCTGGTAAATTGATTCTTGAGCGATCTGTATATTCATCTACGACTGATAATCTAAAAACCCTGAACTGGTTAGATCTTAAGATTAGGCGCTCGGCTCAGCGTCGTATTTATATGTACAAGGTAGTTAATAATCATATCGAAATAGACAGTGTTACTTTCCGCATCATGACCGGTGCGTGGGATGTTCAGCATGATAGTACTCGTAAGAAGAAGAATTTTAGATCTATTAGATCCAAAAGCGAAGAGCTAATTGTTAAGGTCTTAGAACGAAATCTGAAGATATCAAGAACTTGCCTATACTTTACAACATTTTAAGAGGACAATTTTTATCTATTTTTAATTTATGTTTTTTGACCTTTTTTGTATCAAGTATAACTATTTTCAATTCCATGACATGTGTCTTATACAAGATGACCTAACCAATATTAAATTTTCGCTTCTTTTCCCCTTTTAATATAGTTCCACTGGACATATGGTCAGCTGACTCATTGGGCCACTGCACGCCTGGAATGTCAGTAGTTAAGAACGATTCCTACATCTATTTTTTAGATGTAGGAACATATTATATATATTTTCAATTATACTTTGCCGTTGTTAGAGAGGCACGGGCGGAGTACGATAACACGTACTTCGTAATTTTTGTGTTACGACGAAATAGGAAAGGCGAGACGACAACCTTATTTCGGGCGGTAATGACAAACCCTTTGGCAGGGAAGGAGTCTTTTTTTTTTACTTTGTATGCCTCTGGCATACATGCGTTGGCATGGGGAGATGTAGTGTATGTCTCTGTTAATCCGAAACAACTGCGGTTTATCAACAGAGGCAACACTGCCAGTTACTTCGGTGCATTCCGAATACAGTAAAAACCAGTGAACTGTATATAACCTGGAACGCTAACTCCGCCGCCATCTTTGAAGCCACCCATGAGTGATGATTTTGCAGGTTGCCCCAGTCCCTTTTTACAAAATGGCGTCGAAAAATATAGTTTGAAAATCGATAAATTTTGCCATTTTCTTTTTGTTAAGCACTTGCCAATTTCTGCATATATTAAACTAGGACAAAAGAGCTTTAAATAAATGTGCTTAAAATAAAAAATGGTTAATAAGCAACCGAAATATCACACGTACAAGACGAACAACATGAAAAGACCGCGCGAAAATTTTTGGTTTTTCTGTGTTAGTAGACTTTACTGAAAGGGTTCAGAGATATTTTGGCATCATTTATTTGAGAAAAGCTTAGATGCTGTTAAAAATTCATTTCCGAGCATCCAGAAACTTATCTTAAACGGGCTGTTTATAGCCGCCATATTGGCTTCAGCAAATCATAGGGACTTTCTTATGGAATTAGCGTTCCAGGTTATATACAGTTCACTGGTAAAAACCCGCGTATAAAGATTTTTCGAAGTCAGGCTGAACAGGTTCTTATATTTTGGGGTAGATTTTCACAATTCAGGCTGATTAGATTCTTAATAGGTTCTTAATTTTTTTTCAAAAGTTGATATGGTGTATTGTTACGACAGGCAGAATGACAATGATTTGGCCGCTTCAACTGTATTTTCATCAATAAAAGTAATGCTTATGATTTTTTGAATAAGATGTAGTTAATTGGAGTAAATTTCTCAATTAAAGTCCCAAATTTTGACCATCAAAATTCCACATTTCAGCCTGTAGGTTCTTAAATCACTAGGTTCTTATACGCGGGTTTTTACTGTATAGTACAGAAGCAATCTCGTACCATGGGCTTTAGGAAAGGCTCTATGTGGCTCGAGTGAAAAGTTGTTTCAGCATACGATTGTTAACAAAAAATTGTGCATTTTTCTTACCTTAATGTTCAATGAACTTCCTTGTATACGATCCGTAGCTGTCTATGGTAGCTTGAAATACGCTACAATAGCTTTGCATGCAGTCTTTCTATAAATTCACCGAATACCCTTCGACTTGAATTTTGAACGGCCATGTTTACTAGGCTTAATACGCGTACTAAAATATTAAGAATTGAGAGGGTAGGATCAAAGTGGGTGTGGTACTCTTCTAAACCAATCAGCTATCTGGATTACATACCATGTGATCTGTTCCAATCGTCAAGAGCAGGATGAAGGTTCTGACGTCAGAATAAACGCGAGTTGCTAGGTGGATTGGGGCAGGGGACAGGTTGTTTCCATATATGGAAGTTGGAGACACGTTTGTGCCATATATGGTAGTGTCGCTTCATCCCGCTCATGACGATGAAAAATCAAAGATCCTACCCTCTTATTTTTTGGACTTTCCAGCGGACGTGTGACGTCATTAATTAGTACGCGTAAGCCGTATGACAGTTTGAAGGATTGGGCCTAGTAAACATGGCCGTTTAAAATTCAAGTCGAAGGCAAATCTATTGTGGCGTATTTCAAGCTACCATAGACAACTACGGATCATATACAAGGAAGTTCATTGAACATTATGGTAAGACAAGTACACAATTTTTTGTTAACAATCGTATGCTGAAACAACTTTTCACTCGAGCCACATAGAGCCTTTCCTAAAGCCCATGCTCGTACCCAAAGCCAAACATACTCCCGCGCGGCGGGGTGTCCTAGGCTCAAAAAATACGAAGTAGGTGTTATCGTTGTTTACACTGATCTTAAAAGAAGACGGGATAGAGTATCCTACTGAATACGGGTGGTAGAAAATCCGATTTCTAAAAGGCCTAACGTTGCGATAATAATACCTTTTGGCCTTCTTATGTGCTTTCTAGGTCTTTTTTATAACAAAATTATTCTACTTTGTATATGGTAATATCATATAAATTATAAACCAACAGAAGGCTTATCGACTACGTAAATGGCCTCATTTTTTCATAGTTACTCGATCCAGTCTTCTTTCGAGATCAGTGGTTGTTTCTTTGCAATCTCGTTCTCAGAGCCTTCGCGGCCCAGGCTTTCGTTTCAGCTTTGGCCGCGAAGGCTCTGGGTAGAATTTAAAGTGCTTATAAACCCAAAATGGTGATTCGGATAGAGCATAAAAAGTTAATTAATACGTTCTACATTAGTTTTTGCGTTAGAATGTTAGTTTCGGAGATATAACGGATCAAACATGCAAATTTTGTGAAATAAAGTCGCGCGCCCAAAATAACACCCAGATCTTCATCAACAATATAGACATTATATTGTGAATCGCCGACAAGTGAAGAGTTTTTCTCGAAAAATGCCTAATGGTGTGTCGCTTATGGGTGTTCGAACATTGCAGATACCAGAAAAGGTATTTTTTTATATCAGGCATCCATTTGTCTCGTCTTCGTCGACTGAAGTTCACCCATTTCGTCCTTCGTTTAGCTGCTACGGGCGAGCTATCATTCCAAAAAGATACTAGAAAAGGTATTTTTATATATCAGATACATTTTTATATATCAGATACATTTTACGCCTGATATATAAAAATACCTTTTCTGGTATCTGCAATGTTCGAACACCCATAAGCGACACACCGTTCGGGCATTTTTCGAGAAAAACTCTTCACTTGTCGGCGATTCACAATATATAGTCTATATTGTTCATGAAGATGGGTTCCTGGGATCCAGGCCTCTGGGTGTTATTTTGGGTGCGCAACTTTTTTTCAAAAAATGGCAAAATTTGCATGTTTGACCCGTTATATCTCCGAAACTAAAATTCTAACGCAAAAACCAATGTAGAACTTATTAACTAACTTTTTATGCTCTATTCGAATCACCAAAAACCCATTTTGGGTTTATAAGCACTTTAATAGTAAAACACCTAGATATTAAAAACTAACTGAAAAAGATGAGTTTTAAGATTAGTTTTAAAAACACTAAGAGATGAAATATCACGTATTTCTTTCGAAAGTTCGTTCCAAAGTTTTGGAGCAGCCACGCTAAAAGATCAATTAGAAATCGTAAAAAAATTCCTTTTTACAACTTTTGTATAACTCGCTTCCTTCTCGATATATGCAGTAAATTTTTTGATATGCAAATCAGATAATCATGACGCCATTGTGTTTGTGTGATAGCATCACAAAATCATGTGTATCGTTTAGAGTTTTCAACAAAAACAAAATATGTACCAAGTTTCTACGCACACTCTCAGCTTCAGGTGATCTTGTGCATTACTCAACAAGATACATGTGATTTTGTGATGCTGTGTCACACAATGACGTCATGATTATCGGATTTGCACATCAAACAAATTAAAATATCTTAAGAACGAAGCGAGATATTCAAAAGTTGTAAAATGGTTTAATGTATCACTTCAATAGTTCTTTCAAATTAGACAACTATAATGGATCGCACAGGCCACTGGGAAGATTCCCCTTTTAATATAGTTCCAATGAGCATGTGGTCCAGCAAATCATTGGGACATTGCACCTGGCATATTTGCCAACAATTCCTATATCTATATTTCAGATGTAGGAAAATATAATATTTATGCACAAATTTATTTTCAAGTGGTGAGAAAACCAGAGGAACCACAAGACTACGATAACATTTATTACTTCACGAAAATTTCATTTCGGGCGATCCAGTCCAATGGCTTGGCAGGCAAGAAATCAGGTTTTCTTACTTTGTATGCCTCTGGAATACATTCGTTGAATAGGGGAGATGTAGTGTATGTTGCTGTTTGCTGTTCGTGAGAAACAACTGCGTTTTGTCAACAGCGGCAACACTGCATCCTACTTCGGTGTATTTAGAATTTAAACCCACAAGTACAGAAGCAATCTCGTACCCAGAGCCTAGCATACTCCCGCGCGGCCGCTTTCAAAAAAGGCGACTAAAGAGAATAACTTTCTCCAAGCCGGATGCACGTTCAAATTCTATCCTTAGTGCTTTAAAAACCTTAAAACATTTTAGACCTTATCTACTTATTTAACTGCTGCTTATGTTTGAATTTTAACATAATTTACTCCCAACATTTAATCATTTTCTTGATTTAGTATCAACGGCTAAACATAACTATGATACCAGATTAGCTACACGAAAGTCATTATATTGAGGCTGGTAAATTGAACATACGGTACAAAGGCGCTACTATATGGAACCCACTGTGTGAAGGCTTTAGAGCTTTCAAAAATAAAATACAAAAAGAAACTGAAGCAGTCATATACCTAGTAGTTTGCTAGTAATGTTCCTCCTTCTTTCATCCACTTCATATTTTGATTACTTGCATGCACTTCCATATATTTCCGCTGTATCATTAAAGATTATTCTAGCCATCATAATGTGTTGTTTTCTATTTAGCGTGTTTTACCGTGTATATATACGTATTTCCTCGACCATATACTTTTATAAAAACAATATTCATATCCACCAAGCTAGATTAACTCATATATATTAATAGCTCGTTTATGTCTTGGGTGGTATTTACCTTTATCTTTTGTCGAACATTTATTTTGTAATAATTTATTTTTATTTTCTGGTGAATAAACTATTGTTGTTGTAAATTTGCAATAGACCTACATCAAAAAGACAAAAATTCAAAGGTCTCTACACCCGGTTTTTGAAATTGACACGGTATGATTTCCCAAGATCAATGGTTCAAGTCTTCCTACCCTCAGAATGGGAAAATATACAGTGAAATTGCAAATATACTATATTTATGTTATTTGCCGAATTGAGAAAATTTCTGTTCAGGTCACTGAAAGGCGTTTTTTGCCTCAGTGACACTTTAAGTGTTTTACTGTCCTTAAACAAATATGTTTCTTAGACAGGGTTGCCTGTTTGGCTTTTTTTAAGCCAAATTTGCCTTGTTTTTACAAGGTTTGGCTTGGAAAAATTTCATTCGGCTTAAAACTATTTTTTGGCTTATTTTCTAAAAAATGGAAAATCGTCGGTCATTTCACCATATTTGAGTTTTTCATCGGTTAAAATTTGCCACTTTGTTGTTTAGAAAGACTAATTGTTAAATATCGCTATAGAGCAGTAGAGATTACCCGATCCGAGAGTTGGATAACCATGGGATAACTATCAACCAATCAGAGACGAATTCTTTATTTAGAACATCGTCACGCATGCCACTGTCTTCGCAGAGGTCCGACCGCATAATTTTTCCAGTTTCAACCAATCATAATTCAAGAGTTTTGATCCGTTTAAAACTTCAAGGTACGGGAAAAGGTATAAACCGATTATTTATAGAATACATGCAATCCCCCGCCTTAATTTTAGAGTTTGGCTTTTTTGGCTTATTTTGAACATGCGTTTGGCTTATTTTGGCCCAGAGGACCTGGCAGCCCTGATTGCAAGTACTCCATAAATAATCGGTTTATACCTTTCCCGTAACTTGATGTTTTAAACGGATCAAAATTCTTGAAATAGGATTGCTTGAAGCTTCGGTCGGACCTCTGCGAAGACAGTGGCATGAGTAAAGATGTTCTAAATTAAGAATTCATCTCTGATTGGTTGATAGTTATCCGCCAACTCTCGGATCGGGTAATATCTACTGCTCTATACCGAGATTTAACAACACGAAAGCGGCAAATTTTAACCGATGAAAAACTGAAATGTGGTGAAATACCCAAAAGTATGTTCCTGAAGTCTAGTGACAAACAACGTTCTGTTTTGCCTATACAGCGTTTGCCACAACCCAGGCAAGAAATTTCGCAGAAAACCTTACTGCGAGAGGTTTCGGGGATTTTGTCCTTGTTTGAGACGAAATACGAAGTCTTTTTGGTTTCATAAATAACGATAAATTCAATAGGTTGTGTGAGGTTACGCCGGATTTTCTTAGTAAGTTGTTTGTCTACTAGACATCGGGAACTGCGTTTGACTTCAAAAACAGCGCGGTGCCGATCATCTCACGAATTGTGACAAAGTCATCTCACAGCCTTTGGGCAACAAAGACTCCTAAACAGCACTGTGAGTTTTCATTTACTAGGTAAATTTTAGAATGAAAAAGCTTTACACAGTTTCCTCTGATGAAGGGATTTCGCTCAAAACGTCAGCATTTAGTTCAACCACAATACCGGGAGTTTACCACCGTTTCTACCATTTGATCTAAATTATAGAATACCCATCGACTTTCAAAGGTTGAATTATGGCGTGGTACGAAGTGAACGTAAATGTATGCCATTTCAATAAAATGTGAAATATTACAAGAGACTGCATGGCCACGTATTATTTTTGAATACGACTTTATTCTGCAGTTCGTTATTCTTTTTGAATTTTGGTGATGGACGACCTAGTCTTCATATTCACAATAGATTACTCTGATCTGTTTTTATCTTATTTTTATAGAAAACGATTGATTTTTTTTCTGTAATCTGTTCAATCCGGCTGGACAATATTTGTGCTTTCAGTTTCTCAACTTTTTCAGTGCTACGGTCGACTTGTACAAGTCACTAAGTCACACTATATTTATGGCCGGCTTTGCCACAGTCAGTGCGGTTATCAGACTAGCTATCGTTGCAATTACTAAGGGACGGACCATTTTATTTTGAGTTGGGGTTTGGGCGGTTTTTCTGTGCAAGAATTTTATTTTGCGGCGGAAATTACCTCTGCAAGAATTATTTTCGCAATTTATGACATGTTTACAATCTACCGTTTGGCTGTGCACGATTTTTTTTCTCTGCCAAGCCTGTGCTCGAATTTTTTTTTTGGTATCTGCCCAACCTCCCCCTCAAAAATAGAATGGTCCGTAGTCAAATAGTCAGTAAGGTGTTTTTTTTGAGATCAAGCTCCAAGTTAATGAGTAATGCTTTTCGACAGTTTCCGGTTATATACCTGACAACCATTTCGCCACTCTGAAAGGCTGCCTGGATGGTGATGGTCCATTGAACATATCAGCGTCTTTGACTGAATTGCCGAAAACAGATTACTCTAGTCTAGTCTGTTTTTATTTTATTTTTATAGAAAACGATTGATTTTTTTTTCTGTAATCTGTTCAAACCGGCCGCCGGACAATATTCGTGCTATACCGTCGACTTGTACAAGTAAGACTATATCTATGGCCGGCTTTGCCACAGCCAGTGCGGTTATCAGACTAGAACAATCGCTGCAAGTGCTACAGTCGACTTTTATTATTTTACTCTGGCTAACGTCGGACGATTTTACTCGTCAAAGAGATAAATTTAGCAGTGAAAAAGTTATAGCCCATCTCAGCCCTTTTCAATTATGCGAGCCACTTAAGGTCTTAGTCAGAAACCTGCTTTACCGCCAAGTGGGATTTTCTAATTAACTGCCGCCAAGCGGGATTTTTTCGGGAGTCTTTATTCTGTAGTTCGTTATTATTCTTTTTGAATTTTGGTGGCTTTTACAAAAGCCGTTTTGGTTTTATAGGAAACTGGTTGACCTAGTCTTCATATTCCCAATAACAACATGCACCTGGTAAGGTGCTGACCAAGTCTCTTAATGTAGTTGATTTTATGCGCGTTTGAGATTATTGCAATCCGCACGTTGTAGATCTATATTGCAATCTGATAAGATTCCTAAAGAGTCACATTAGCCTCCTTTGCAGACGTTCTACTAAAATCTTAGTGTCGTATGACTTGGCGAAAGGCTAGGCCTGCCTGGGGTGGTCATGATATAACGGACTATCGGAGCGATTGTACCTCAGCTTGGGCGGCAATCAACACACTCCAGTTAACAACCCACCTGAATATTGGCAAAGCGTTACAATTGCATTGTATTGCTAGCTGAGTGCGGTTCCGCACAAGCGATTTCCTTGCAATCTCAGGCAAAGATTAACAGTATTCATTTGCATTGCATTTAAATTTTATAAACTCAATTATACGGAGACCTCAGCAGGATAATGAGTTTTATCCCGACTCAGAACACGTCGTTCTGATGCGTAGTTGAGATTGATGGAGTTGCGGCTTCAACTGAGATGGAGCCGAAACATGTCACACCTAATTCATTACTGCAACAAAAAAGACTGGAGCTATACCTCTTCAATTCAGTTGCGTAATAAGAAATCACGCGCGCAAAGTTATACGCTTAGTGGAAACGACGTTATAGTGATCAGTCGAGCAGTTATACTACACGCAGTCGACTTGACTACTTAGCGATTGGACTGTTCAGTTCAGTTTAGGCCACTCCATAAACTAACATGGTATATGGAGACGACCTTACGAAAACCGAACTTTTTGAATAAGCTGCATAACGGCGCCAGTGGGGGCGTGAGGGGAGTGGTAAAGGTGATGGGGAAATTTTCTTTTGCCACCAACCTCGAAAGTGATTTTGCATATATTACACTTCTACGTTAGCCATGCAAACGTCAGCCAGACTGAAAGCGGTCGATGACAGATAAAGTGAATGCGTATCTTAAACCTAACCGGATAATTCGTGTATTATCTTCATTCCTAGCGTAAACCATTTCGCAAGCGGTAGAGGCAAACCTCCGCGCTATTTTTGTAAATCAGCAGAGTTGCCTGTAGGCCAAACCTAATGTACATAATTACATTTCGACATTGGAATTATACAAATTCTTGGTTTGTAGCCAGGCGGCTACAACTCTATTTTTACTCTAACGCCAGACGATTTTACTAGTCAAGAGGAGACGTCTCAGAAAGCCATGATCAGCCCTTTTTTGGACAAGTCTTCCAAAACATTGAAGCATCATACACTTTGCGTAAATGCCACGACAAGACTTGTTTACTTCAAAATTCATATTTACTATATTTCAAAAATATTTTTAGCTAATTTTACGGCCCCTCGACAAACTACACTCGATTCTCAGCCAAAGATCCAAAACCCAAGCTCACTTTTTCTCATCCTCGTTTTCTCATCCTCGTTTTCTCATCCGCCTTTTATCCCCTTATCCGCCTTTTCTCATCCGCCTTTTCTCATCTGCCTTTTCTCATAACCTTTCGCAGAGCATTCTGGTCTATGGCGGTCCTAGGCCATGATGATTTTGCGTTTTGTTTTAATTTTAAAAATGCTATGGCGGCCCTGGGCCATGATGATTTTGCGTTTTGTTTTAATTTAAAAAATGCTATGGCGGTCCTGGGCCATGATGATTTTGCGTTTTGTTTTAATTTTAAAAATGCTATGGCGGCTCTGGGCCATGATGATTTTGCGTTTTGTTTTAATTTAACTTTGATTTTGAATGATTTTTGTTTTTATTTTAGTTTTTATTTTAAAAATAAAGAGTAAATAAAAGAAAAAGAAGGAAAAATGCTCTGGCGGCTCTGGGCCACCATAGTGGTGCCAAGAACATCAGCCGTGCAAGACACCGACAAAGCAGAGCAGAGCCATAGCTGATTTACACCTCAATTTTCGACAAGGGTGTGTGGCGTCGGTGTAGCTTTTGCTGCGTCCGGCCGCTATATACATCACTCGTGCAATGATACTAAACTGTAATGTGCCTCCAAAGGGCTAATTACTCGGGCTAACTGTGGTAGACGAGTCTAGGTTTCGCGATTTTTTTTTTTTTTTTTTTTTTTTTGTGTGTCGCGTTATTAGTCCTCCGCGCGGCCGCTGGCGATATTGACCAATAAGATTTGCGAAACTGAGGCATGTGATTATATCTAGCATGACATTTGTGATTTGTGGCCTTCTTTCTTTTCGACTGAGTGGTTCGAAACTAAACTAAACTAAACTAGAAAATGCAAACTAAACTAGAAAACTAGTTCTACCCATCGGGGCACAGTTGAACGTTATCCCCCCTCCCTTGTGACGTTAATTTTCTATCTCCCAGATTCTGGGAGACACGCGTGACCAGCGTTCACCAGGTTTTTTGCTCCAGCGAGTTTGGGGTGCCGAGCAAAGAGCCTGGGTACGAGGTCTCTTTTCGCGCGCGTTACAAGTTTCAGCGGTTTTCGTCAGTAAAAAGCCAAAAACCAGAAGCGGTTGAGGTCATTCCGTCATTATCACTTAAGCTTTTCGCCATGGCAGACCGCGGTATGAAGATCATAATATCACTATCCATGGCCATGAATATTTTTAGTATTTTGTGCATCATTATGCTAAAACTCTATCTTGATGAGAAATTAGCTTCAAGGGATGTAGCAATGCAGGTATGTTATAACAGGAAATTTTACATTTTAGATTTACTATCCGGCGTCTAATGCTTTAATATAGTTATATACTAAATTTCCACTTTTCCTTGGGAAGATTTTTGTGAAGGTCCCTGTATTAATTTCCCTCTTGTGTATTAAGAAGCAAGTTAATAGGACTGTAAGACCTACATGAATGGAGAATTTTATAATTATTGAGGAAACAATAGGAAATATGAGGAGGAGAAGAAGGATCGTCATTCAACCGTTCAAATAAGTTATTTAAGCCAAGCAAATGTTGTTCGTGTTCACAAACGGATAAATGTTGTGCGACGGAACTACTGTTTATTAGTGTGTGCTGTGTTCAGTTAGCCGCTTATAAAGACAGCGATCTGTCTTACCAATATATTTTTGTCCGCATCCAGGACAAGAAACCTGATAGACAACGTTACTACGCGTTGCAATATATTAACCCTTATCTTAAGAACTTAGGTATCTAATTCTAGTCACTTCATTGGTCTGATGATGACTTTGAAATAGAGTCGAAATATTACCATTTTTTTATAAGTTTGAGTGTAGTTAATGGGAACCACAAAGGAGTTTTAGTCATGTAATGTATTGTTAAAGAATGAGGGAGAGATTAGAAGGGAATTTGAATAAAAAGCGCAATTAGCCTACGGCTATGTTGCATATGGAAAGGCAGATAGTCATTGTCCTTGTGGGATTATGTAGGCATATCAGTAAATTGTTGGATGTAAGTAAAAGTCGAGGTTTATAAGTAATGTATTTTGTGTTGATGTATGTCAACTATTTTGTGTATCTTAAGCATATCAATGCAGGCTTAAATATGCCTTCATCATTTGATATGTTTGCGTACAAGCTGTTGACATCATAGTAATAAGTATTAAATCAGTAGGTGAGTTGTTATTAAGAGAGAATGTTCGTTTGAGAATGTCAGTAGTGTCTTGGATGTAGGAGGGTATGTGGGGGATGAGTGAGTAAAAGGCTATACACATGGAAAAGTAAAAGCTTGCAGTCAACTGGCATAATAATTTGCTCTCTTTGACTATAAGGTTTACACGTGGCGTTTAGGAATGTCGCTGTCAGTCACAGTGAAACTACACAATGTGGCGAGCTTGGATAAGCTCTCTCCTTTCGCTACGGGGTTATCACAATTTTTTTATAAGTTAAGGGTGGCAGGTCGAGGGTCGTAAAATTCGCTGAAAAGCTTGTAAGCTTTTATATATTCGCTTTACAAATTTCCAATTGAACTTTTACAAAACCTGGCAAGGTGGACGTTCAAACCGCCCACGGCGAAAGCAATTAGAATTTCAATACTAACCGATCTTTTCAAAACAAAACTCGACGACTAGCTAATTCAATATTATCGGTTAACAAATGTTTGTGTTATGTTCCGAGACAGTTGTCTTCTTTGACTTGCTTGATAAGAATGCGCAAAGGTACTATGTGGAGAACGGCTTAGCATTATTGAAAAGGTCCGATTGGCCAGGTTCCCTGCGGGGTGTGGATAAAATGCGGACGCGGACGGCGGACGGCGGACCGCGGACCAAAATAATAAATAATAATAATGTAAACTTCGTTTTATTGATTATTTAAATGTAAAAACTACAATGATAAACCTCGCTATTACAGGTAGTTTATCACGGACTACTTGAACTGACATATATGAATATAAAAATATTAGAAGGCCATTAGTGTCGGATTATCCCATTCTTTGTTTCGTCGACAAAATACATAGTATGAGGTTCTTATGCATATGTTTACGATTTTATTTACAATATATTTCCTGTGGTTAATGTCGAATTTGAGGTCATTTAACATTTCAATAAAATCAAGCGATGTCTGTCCGAAAGTACCAAGTGCACTCAGGGAGAGATTGATGAATTTAACCTTTTCGTATTTTCTTCGGTTTTCTCTAACCAAATCAAGATATTTTTCTCTCTTGCGCGTGGCATTACTTATCTCATGGTTGACAGATCTTTTTATGATATTTTATAGAACTCAACAGCTACACTAGTCTGCGATACAGCTACACAAGTACAAGGTAAAATTGCGTCAGTCTTGCTTTTAATTAAACATTGGATTACATATTTGGTAGCTTAAGCTATAGTGAGCGCGATTATCCGTAAGGTGCAAGGTTCAAAGTGTACAACCCGAATCGATAACCAAGGCTTCTTTCATTATTCGCCATTTGCGCACATACTAGCGAACCGCACAGTTACTATTTAAAGACCAGGATGCGGACAAACAAAAACAAATTTTAATCTCATTAGGTTAATCTCAATATAATATGGTTAATTAGGGATTCCTAATTAACCATATTATATTGTTGGGAATGCGAGAATAAACAAGAACAAGACGCCCGCTAGGCGTTAACTTGGGCTACCTTGGCTTAGAGGGTTTGGAACACTGATCTTTGATTACAGTCTTTTATAGGCACATAATAAAGGTGCGGGTGAAAAGTTACTAGGTAAATCGTAATAGAAAATTCAACATTTACCAAGAACTTTTTTATTGATTATAATATTTAACATCACGCAAATTAATGACAACATAGTAAGTAGGTTGGGACACTGAACAAAATACCGTACACGAGTTGTATACAGTACTGTGTCAAATCAGTTGACTTTAGACAGTGCATTGCGCAATGATAATTAAACGCCTTTAGTACTTTACTTTTTAGCGCGAGTATTCATTTGTTGCTTGAACGTTTGCGAGAAGAATACTCGAACACTAATAGTTTTTGATATACATATAATTTTACTTAACAAAGGAAAAACTCATTGCCATAGAATGCGTTTGATTTAACTCTTCAGAGCACGAAGCAGCGACTGTCTGGTTTCGAATATTTACAAGTTATTTTATACGCTAGGTAGTAAAGGCGAGGCGGAAAAGCACTTAAGATTAGTGTCAAGATAATTAAGGCGCGTTAATACAATTAGGCTATAAGTGATAACAAGATATAAATATGTACAAGTGTTGGCTGCCTGCCTACAGATTAAATCTAGGCGCGTCTACTTCCTAAAAGGTTTATGAAAATATATAGTACCTAAAAATCAGGCCTAAAAATAATGTTTATCTAAGTGTTCCCAAATTCGCATATTTTGCGCGCCATACGATCGCGTGGGTGACACTACAACTTAAAATACTAGAGTCAAAAATTGGACCATAATAGTGGTGACAGTTTAATAGCTTGACTTGCACAACTGGAACTGTGTGGTTGTAGAAGCTCTCCACTTGCAGACATCTGTGGTGTAAATTAGCATTTTCTCCTTCATAATTAAATTCCAGATATGTTGGTAATATGGAGTGGTTTGGTACCAGAGTTATAAATTGGTGGTTGGTGGTTCAATACTCCAACTCACAAATCTGACTGTGTGGGTGTGGTCTTTATAGAGGTGATCCTCATAACTTCAGAGATCAGTAAATAGTAGATATATGCCGATGTTATGAAGTCATCATGTAGATACCAGGGTAATAAACAGTTTTAAAATAATAGTCCAACTCCACTGTTGTTATTGTTAGGGGCACCAATGTTATTAGTAATTGCCATAGTGGAGTAATGAGTTGGATTTTACCAGATGTTTCAATTTGTCTAAAATATGGAACAGAGAGAAGAGTTAATAAGTAGGTTAAATAGCAATGATTACATGCAAGCTTTATGCATGTCTGGAAATCTTGGAATATTGAAGGACATTACACAGCTATATCATGACATTATACATATTTTACTTACATTAATTTGTTGTCTTTTGGCTTTTGCATGGTCCTGGTTGTCCAGATGTTCTAAGTTACTTTTGGGAGAGATGCGGAAATGTGAACGATGGTTATTTGTCTTGATTTCTCTGGTTGAACTCCAAAGAGAAGTTTATTATTTGTCTTGATCTCCGAAATGTACTTCGAATAATATTGAATTGAACTCCGAGGCTAATATTCACTAGCGAACGCGGAGGGCTAAGTTCTCAACATCAAAACACGGATAAAGCCCATTTTAAGACTTGTGCTTACCACAGTAGCCCAAGTAATAAATTATAAAAGCGGACAAACATCAACACTGACATCACGTGATCACGTCATCTGTGCACTCCGCTATTATGATTTCTGTTTATATACCACAGGTTATATCCAAATACGCGGATGCAGATTGCGATAGAAAATAAAAGAAGAGGGAAAACGATAGATGAAAATGGAGTTAATTTTTAGTTCTCGCTATAGCAACAGTGATACTCTATGAAATGGATTTAAAGATTTACTTTGATTAGTTTGCCTATTGTTTACTGAAGTCAGAAGAATTATTTGATGTTGTTATAGCAACCATTGGAACACTGCACTGTTATTTCCAGGGAGTAAATTTTACTCCAAAATTGGAGTTTAAAAAAGGTTCAGGGCCGTTCGTCTTTTGGGGTTAGTTTTTACTCTATCAGTTTACTCCAATTCTGGGGGAATACAACCCCATATCTGGGGGTTGAAAAAATAATCTTGAAATAAAAATCAATATAGCTTTAATAATATGTTTCAATAGAGTTGCTTTTAGATGCTATTATTTAAGATGTGGCATTGTTTCTTCTCTTGGCCACTGTTTATAATATCTATCTTTTTGAGTGAAAATTTGTCATTTGGTTTTTATAATATAAGCTTATCTCAGTGTTTTTTCAATACATGACTACAAATAAACTTTGCTAATTGTTTTTTGGTGTTTTTTCTCTCTATATTTTCAAGTCAAACTTTCCTCATTTATAATTCATCCCTGAAATCTGAGTTTGTTTCTCCCTCAGGCTTTGTTTTTGAATTTTTTTCTGGCTGTTAATTTTACTATTAAGTACCAAGACAAACTATCAAATATAACTATCCTCCATACAAAAATCAGAATGATTTTACAACCAAAGCGGAGTTTACTTTGAAATTTATATATTATTGAAAACAACTGAGATGTGTGTGTGCGTGTATGTTGTTGTTAATACAACAAAAAAAACAGAAATTGGGGGTGGGGTGGGTGGTTTTTACAAAAATGTATGATTGAGTCACAAGTTTTTGCATATCGATTATCTATTGACAAAATTATTTAGCCTGAAATATCAGGGAGCGCAGGAGGACACCTGACATTTCAGGCTAAAAATTATTGTGTCTGCAATAACATGCAATTGACCACTTTTGTGGGCGAGGGGTTGCGTTTACGTATTTCTAGTACTGTGATATGTGGGAAATTAGCAATTAAATCAGCACTCCCAAAAGCCTCCCGAGGCTTGATTGAGATTTAATCGCTAATTTCTCAACAGGACGTCATGGTATTGGTTTGTAATGCCATGTTTACTGACCATATAGAATTTGTATTGTTTGAAATTCATTCTGAACTGTCATTAACCAATGCATGTTCGCTCATGCATACAAATGAGGGAAAATTCAGAAATTTGCATTAAATTTCCTTTTTAGCGGGCAAAATTAGAAATCGCCCTTGCTTGAGGGCATTTAGTGATTAATTCACCATGTGAGAATAAAAGAATTGGAGGTAAACATGGTATTACCTTGGCAGGAATGGGTAATGGATAATTTCAACTTTCTTTAAAATAAGTTTCAGCTGGAAGTCGGAGCTGGAAGTCGGAATAGTTTACTAATATATTTCTATTTAAACCATTGGGAAATCATGATTGACTTCAATAATCATTTCAGAAAAACCTACATGTAGAATAAATTTCTAAAATGGTCGCAAACTGGAGAGGGATGTTGCATCAATTACGTACTACGGTAATATTACATCTTTAAGCCTTTGAAACTGGTTTTAATTTCAGGACAACCTGGCAAGCAAGGACCTATTGGTCCTCCAGGACCTATTGGTCCTCCAGGACCTGGTTATCTGGGACCAGCATTTGTAAATGAAAGTGGGAATAAGGTACTGTGCGAATGATGACAATGGTAATATGTAGTAATGAAAATAGTTTTATGTGAGAGATATAGTCAGCGACATAAATTATATGTGGTAGTGATGGTCATAGTATGAGTAATCGTGGTGATAATGGTAGTAATAATGGTGATAGTAATGGTCATCGTAGCAATAACAATTATGGCAAAGTAGTAAAAAGGTACCTGCTCCATCCTTATAAGTATTTATTGCATTTTCTGTGGAAAATGCCGGTGGTAAAATCTACATTGGTGAAATTGGCCTCCATCTTTTGTAACCGGTTTACTGAACATCTTCATTCGGTGATGCAATGTAACCCATAATCTCAATAGCCCTGACAATTGAAAAAATATATATTTTAAGTTAGCTATTTCTAAGTTAGCATTACGCACCCCCACAGAATAAATGAGTGGTTATCTTATACCTAAATCTTTGCAAATCATTGTTGTTTAGTTTTGTTATACCTTTGTTGCGAAAACTCAGCCCGGCTACTGGCTGATGGAAAAGAGGGAGAATGAAAAACACGACGTGTGGAAATCAGACAAGTTGTTACATATATGGCATAAAACAAACATATTTAAATGTGTATTTTGAATAAGCCATATTTCTTACTTAACTAGTCACTTTTCACAAGACAATTTGTGTTTCTCATTCTCCCTCCTTTCTATCCCCCAGTAGCCTGGATGAAATCTCAGCCCCATCATTTATAGCAGCAACCACCCACAAATTGAGTGACACCTCCAGAATGGAAACAATTCTCCAAAACATTGGCATAAGCTGAAATGAGGTGACATTTCCAGTGAAGTAATAACCAATGACATGCTTTAGGTCTGTACATAATCCTTATGAGGAAGGCCAAAGCATAGGAAGCAATGGTGTCTTCTTGCTGGAGATTTGCATAATTGGTCATGGGATCACCAAGGTCGATGAAGCCAATCAATTCACCAGAAACCTTGTCGAACACCAATTTGGACTGGATCTTCATTTTGTCCATTACCAGGGCAACAAATCTTTGCACATTTGAAAATGATGAAATTTTGTCCCTCAAATTTTCAACATTTTCCTTGTTGATCCCAGCTTTGGGTTTAAAATAATTCTTGTAGTCCCTGAGGACACGTTCACTTGGGAGGATCAAGGCACCACTCTCTCGCAGTTCCCTGTAGGCAGAAGCCGACTTCGCATGGAGAGACAGAGCAAACCTGATTATCTGAGGATGGTATCTCCTTCCCATCTTGCTTGACTGTAGAAGCTTCATTTGTTGCTCCCAGAAGAACTTCATATGGGGTGTAGCCTCTAGGTTTTGTCCAGCCATGATTTTGAGAGTATCTTTCTCAGTTGTTTCACTCACTCCCAAACCATCCTGTTCGATCCTCTTTTCAAGGTTCTGCAGCCTTTGTTCCAACTCTTTACATTCGAGTCGGGTAGCTTTTAAAGTTGCTCGCAACTTTTCAGGCCCACATGATGCAAGTGATGCCTTGGGTTTGGCTGGTAACTCTGATGACCTGGATTTCCTTCTGCTGGCCTTCTTGATCTCACTTGCAGCAGTGGAACATGGCTTACACTGCTCTTGCTTTGCGGTGGTGGACTTGATTATTTCACAGTCGACTGAGCGAAATATGACTGAGACTTCAAAGTGCAACTCTTCGTTAGTCAACACTTTTGGAATGGAATGGCGTAGAACAGTCCCTGACCCTAGGGATGAACATTGTGATGTTGGATCCACAACAACAGATCTCACGTCATCGTCGTCTGGCAAGCCATTGCACAACGAAGAATCGTCGATCACATGCAACAGTTCACGAATGCTGCTGTACCTAACTGACCTTTTTCTCTCCTTGTATATACCATGGTTTTCTGATAGGGGCCAGTTATATATAAAGACAGAAAACTCGAGGGCAGAGTCCACCAGAAGGGTGTATTTTGGTAGGCAATGTAAATTGTCGAATAATTCCAACTTTACCTCTTCCTCGCGGGATGTATCTATCTTCCGCTGCTGAAACAGCCATAAAACGCGCAGTTCGAACCAGGCATGGCTTTAGCTTACATTTTAAAACTTAAACCTGTTCAAAATCCACTAAAAAACTCTAGAAACGGTATTAACTTTCAAAGACAGATCTGTAAAGAGCGCAGTATAAAGGAACGAGTGTCATGTGCGGTCACCTCGTCACGTGACGGAAATAAACGCCGGACAATCACATAATTAGTCACGTGGTACCGCTAGCCTAACTAGTCTCCCTTCTATTAACCGTGATGTGTCTTGGTTTTCAGGCACTTGTTGCACAGCCTCGTACCCAGGCGTCTTTGGGGAAGTTGCGCTGAGCGCGCGGGGGCTTTTGGGGAGGACGCGGGGAAGGAAGCGCCTGGCAGAAAGTTAATTAAACATGGCCGACGATTTATTATCCATAAATTTAAATGAGGAAATCGTTGAATTGTTGTTGGAAACTGAAAGACCTATCCACAGAGCTGTATGTTTGGGAAATATCTTGTGTCGAAATGACGATTGCACTACCAAAAGATAATTTTTTTTCTCGAAAACCGCATTGTTCATAATTTTCGAATTAGGCACAAGGGAGAATTTACCATTTCTGACAGGAACAAATCCTTGCGAATCAGCAGAGAATTGCACGAACAAGAAACAAGAGAATGTGTGGAAAAGATATTTGAATATTGTAGAACAAAGGTGGGCACATTTTGTGTGGACAATGGCAAATTACATATGATGTTATATAGAAATTAAAATAAAGATGTTTATACGAGGATATATTTTTCTTTAAGCTTAATTCGTATTCGCATTTTTATATTTAATATTGGAATCAAGGCTACCGAGATATCACTGTAACTTCTTGTGGACGCAGTTTGACTTGTGCTGTACACAATGAACGTGAAGCTGCAATTTATTTGGTTGTTGCTATATTATGCTGGAATCTTAAATTCTTACAGCAAAGGAAATATACTATGCGATGTAGAAGCCGTAAGCGATGGTTTACAAGCAAAATTCCATTGTTGGTATACAAAGAAACAAAATGATACTGGTGTATCTTTCCAGACAGAGGCTTTTTTTGTTAAACGGGCGAGTCTAAAAAATCTATACACTATTTTAAATCAAAATGATTTATAATTCACTGCAGACTGTCAGATTCTGTATAGTGCGAGTGTTGGCTGATTATTATTAGTATCTCATGCACCTACAAGTAATTATTTTTATATTAGAATACCATTGTTCTAATAACCCATTTCATGCTAATCAAGAATACTGGTGCTCACTTTATATTCATAGAGGACCTCCAAATTAATTTTATGCACCTGGCCCTAATATCACCTCATCATATATGAAATTTAAAAAAAAAATTTAATTCCAAAGCAGTGTCATAAGGGTTAATTTATGGTCATTAACATCTGTAGGCACAATACTTTTATTGATTGGTTAGTTGAAGATGTGGCTCAAGGATATGCCGAGATTTTTTGTTACTTTGATTCAGATCCCCACACTACCGTCTGCACCTATCACACCAAAATTGTTTTTCTGCGGAAATTATAATTACCTCAGATGATTAGTGAGAGTAAATGAGTCGGGTGTTTGCCAAAGTAAAAGTTGGTAACACTGCTCTGTAAAGGGTTAAAGTACCATTACAAGACATCAAAATACTGTATTATCATTTATTCACCCAAACAAATCATGCTTTGCTACATACTAAATTAAAGAGTGTGCTGTAATTCCATTTCCCTCTGTGTATATGTGGTATTTGGGTACTGGCTACAGAATTAAACTTCTAAATACATGTAGAAGATTATCTAATATCCTACTTCTTGACAATTATTTTCTTTCAAATTTCCTGCAAGTGTCTTGATGGATAGATATGATGAGACTTAATTGATCTTAATTATTCTAAATTACTTTCCACTATCTTACCCCTTCAACAGCAATAATAATTATGTTGTGGAATACAGTATGTAAACATTAGTACTGCAGCATGTGATAAATATTTACTTGATGTATTGTGCAACAAACCATAACAAACATTCCCGTTCTTTTTTAAGGACCCTAGATCAAATATGGCTACACCATTGGCAGATCTTGCATCATTACAAGAGACAATAACAACAGAAAGGCAATTCCCTCAGAAAGCAAAGGTTTTCATCACATTCCCCATTATGGCATAGGACAAAATGTTTTCAAGAATGATGCAGATGCTATAAAGTTTGTACAACACCTGATCATTAATGAAGTTTTGATGGAGAATCTCCGTGTTGTGGACGACAGATTTACAATGCCATTCATTACCCTTGGTAAAAAGGCACACTTGTTAAGGAACCGAGAAATACATGTTTTTTAGACTGAAGTGCAACTAATACAATTAAATTATAAGTCTATCGACATGACTGAGACTGTAT
The DNA here is from genome assembly GCA_035771165.1 of Paragorgia papillata. Lineage (NCBI taxonomy): Eukaryota > Metazoa > Cnidaria > Anthozoa > Scleralcyonacea > Coralliidae > Paragorgia > Paragorgia papillata. The sequence goes on along the minus strand of JAWNZC010000194.1, from coordinate 459,839 downwards.
GTCAATGTTGAACCACATGGGTGGATGTGGGGAGCAGAGAGATTGTGTGTACGAGGTGTATTAAACTACTGGTGATGGTACATTATTTTAATGCCAAAATAATCTTAAAAGTTTCACCATAGTCCCTAGAATTATATCGTCTGGAGATGTGGCGAACATCAAAACAGTTAACAATGAGCTACAATTTAGGTTGAGGGTGGCAAATAAGGTGCACAATCTTTTGTTTTACGTTCATTAATATTTATCAAGCAACGCTGCTATTGGTTGATTGCTTCATTATACCAAAAATACAATGTGTTCAGCAAGCTCGTTAAGGTGAAATAAGGTGGACAAACGTGAACAAAAACCTAGAACAAAGACTTTGGCCGCGTTCCAGACAATTTATTTCTAGGGACTATGGTTTCACACTTTGTAAATTTTAAGAACATTAATTTTTGTAAATTTTGAGAACATGTTTACTTAACTTTTTATGACTCCAATCAAGGTGCATGTATAGTAAATGTAATTTTTAATGACTGATGATATATAAATATTTAATAATATGGAACCTAAAGTCTGGACAGCTATGGCACATCCATGAACATAAATTGTAAATTTTCATTTTTACCAAGTGAACATAAAGGTGAGTGAGGGGGTAGATAATTATGGATCTATACAATCCTAACTCTTCTTACAATAATTATGATCTTGTGATGTCAGCTTCATACACAGGCGTTTTTGAGGAAGTTCTGCTGAGTGCACGGGGGGGGGGTGAAGCTCCAGTTACTCAAAAGCACCCGAGTACGAGGTTGACAAAGACAAATTACATCTCTTGAATTGACGATGCCGAAAAAGATGGTGGCGATACATTTAACTACAATGCTTTGCAATGTCAAATCAGCTCAAATAATAACTAAACATCGTTTATCATGCTAAGATGGATTAAATAAGCAAGAACTTCATTTCTAGCAAAGTTGATCTTTTTAAAACCATATCTTCCAATAGTTCTGTAAGACATAATATTTACTGCACGCAAATTTTTCGGTACGGTCAATTGAAATGAGTGTTAGAAAGGTACAGTACCGCTCATCAGTTATACCTTAACAAAATGTTTCTGTAATTGAGTTATACAAACAAAATATAAATACTAACTTCACTCGTGACTTTTTAAGTAAAGAAATTCCATACCTAAATTGTAACAGCTGACAGTGTCACATGTTATGAGTACTATAATTTTATGTTTTGCTATACTGAGATCTAATTTAACTGAAAATAGCTAGGTTGATAAGCATTATTACCAATGTAGCCACAATATAATATAGCAGCAATTCTGTTTGCTTACATGTACCTTTATGCTCTCTTTCATAAATTTTTGTCATTATAATTATATAATACAGTAAAAATAATAGACAGTGTAAAGTAACCTAATCTATTATATTATATTTAACAATTAGACAACGAGCCCGAGTTTTCTATGAGCGAATAGTCAACGAGGCTTCGAAAAATAGAAAACGAGGGCGAGTTGTCTAATTGTTTTAGTATAAATTTACCAACAAAAGTTAAATAAATTATCGACCATAACATATTCTTTGAGGCTCGTTTAATACATTTTTTAACAGCCAACAACAAACGTTCAACAGTCATTTCGGACATCTCCTTGGCCCGTTCAGTAATTGATGGAAAAGAAAAGTTTTCTTGCATAATTTAGCGTGGATTTTCATGTACAATATTGAAACAATATATATCCACTCATTTGTTTTGTAGAAGTGACAAAAAGTTGAAAGAAACATTCAATTTAGGATATAGTTTACATCACGAAATCTTGTCAACAGCTAGCGTAATTTTGAAATGTGTTTTGTTTGCAGTTATTTCGTTTTAAACGAACACAGATAAACAATTCAACGATCTTACCATTAATAATTTCCATTCTAACCATTTTGTAGCCGCTTTTGTCTTCTGTAGAACGTATTGCTTCACCTAAATGTTCAATTTCTTCTTTCATTTGCCCACTCCGTTATAATTTCGGCGCCATTGTTGCTTAACAGAACAACCGCTGGCTCTAATGATCACTGTTCGCGCTATACTATGCATTTTGTCATTGGTCAATTTTTTTAAAAGAATGACTTTCATTGGTTTATCCCAGAGGTTTATATCACCAATTATAAACTCCTGCAATAGTCAATGAAATTCGAGGATTTGCGTTATAAACTTGTAAATTTATACTAATCATTGTTAGACACCTGTACACTTTCCAGGGATGTTTGTCGAAATGAAGGAAAACTCTCATGAAGTTTGGATTTGAATTTGTCCTTAACTTTTTTTTCACCCTTCTGAACAACTCCCATACAAAACTTTGACACTGTTTTTTTTGCTCCAGTTGTACTCTGTATGGGAAACTCCAAATGATACGTTTAATTCATCATCAGAACTGGGGGATGCTATTAAAACAATGTTGTATTACTAAGTTATTGTAAAGTAAGCCAGATAACGATTACAAAGCCAAGACAAAGCGATAATATATAAAACAATTAACACATGTAAAATATGCCGATAAAGCGAAATACCGAAATCTACAAAATATTACCTTCACATGACAATTCTTGAAGCGATTGCTCCAGATCATCCATGGATACATCAAGAATAAGTTACCAGAAGCAATAAATACGGCAAAAACAGACGAATGGAGGAGATATGTTGGATTCTTCAGATATCGGTCAGGATTCTTCAGATATCGGTCATTTTCTGCCAGGCGTCAAAAAGTCCCGTCGCGTCCTCCCCCAAAAGCCCCCGCGCGCTCAGCGCAACTGGGTACGAGGCTGCTTGTTGCATACAAGTTGAAAAAGTTCCCATCTTCTACAATCAGCTATTGTTGACCAGGATTGCCAGGTCCGTGCACGTAACGGCCAGAATAACAATCCAACATTTGCACAACAGCAATCAACCCAAAATAGCATTAGGTTTGGCCAGACCACGATCAGTATAAAGAGTAATGCTGGTGCATTAAGAAACACAGAGTTGTCATCTTGCTGTCTACCCTCTACCCACCACAAGACCACATAATGGAATATTTTGTCATGAAATAAACTGAAAACTAACCATGTCAAGTGATATGACGATTTGTGAAGGAAATGCTGTTACCTGCATGTACTTGGATAATTTCAAGTTCTGTTAACGCCACATAAAAAAATTCTCATCACTACATTTTAAAAAATGTCAAGGAAGTGGGAGTTTTATATATACAAAATATTCTATAAAGTTAAAAAACTCAATATTCATGAACCAAATTGTCCACTAATATGCACGTATTTGATCATGTGCAAGTCTTTTATACCTGATAAAACTACTATGAATATTAACTAACGTGAAATTTTATATAAAGAATACTAATGAACGTGAAATTTTATATAAAATGTCATCCTAATTAGCAAATCTATTGTCGGCGTTTTTGAAGCTATTCAAAACACTCATAGTCGCGTTTTATCAGATCTAAATATTTAAATCTGATAAAACGCTCCTACTCGTGTTTTAAATATTACTTAAAATATAAAAATATCATAATTTATTTTAAATAATTTATATATATATAAATATATGTTATAAAATTTAAATATACTATATATATATAATACAAACGAGCACGTGTGATTTTGTTCACGGAATGTCGGAAACTGCTCAATAACATAAAGCTAGAGCAAATATAGTATAGTTTAAGTGGCTTACCTCAAAATGTTGAGTGTTGCAACTGTCAGTTTAACGCGGGGCGATCTTCGGGCGACTGAGCAGTTTCGATTCGTGGGCCGCTTAAATGGTTTTGGTTGAAAGGTGGGCGTGTAGGCGTGTGGGCGGTGAAACAATGAATGCATCCCTCAAATGGTTTTGGTCGAAAGGTGGGTGTGTGGGCGGTGGATTCCTCAAACTCCTTTCCTTGTTTTGATTGTTTAGATTGTTGATATTAAATTTATTTTTATGCCTGCATGTCGAAATGATTTCTGATCTTTTATTGAGTAAAGAGTGTTTGTCTGCTTTCATGATACAAAGTTTCTCTTCCAAACATAAATTGCATCTGCCTGATCCTCCTGAGTAGGAAGCCGCGCGTTTTAAAATAGACCAGGTTATGTTGAAATTTTATTTCTTTTCTTTTAAATCCCAGACGTGTTTCGAAAGTTCGGTTTCGTTTGAATATTTTTTGTTTTGGAAAGATTTAGTGTGGTTTCTGTATTGCTCTTTGAAATTGTTTGCTGTCATGCCAATGTCGTAGATCTTCTAGAAAACTTTCTGTATGTAATTGACGCATGACTATTTTTTTGGCATTTTCCCCTGCCAGTCCTACGCACAAAACAAATTGGATAGTGATCAGTCAAGCCATATACAGGTATTAGGACTTAAGTTATTCTTTCCGGATGTGTAGTATAAACATGGTCGATTAACGTTGATATACCATTTGATTCGCGCGTAGCAGATTTAAGCAAGTGCCCACTCCATGGACAGTGCCTGACAAGTAGCATAGTATACAAAGCGAAATATAGTAACTTAGGTTAGATATACTGCCGAAACAGAGAACGTAGGAATCTAACGTTTCGAGTGAAGGCCCTTCGTCAGAGAGAAACGTAAAGAGTGTAAACAAACAATGAGCTTATATACGAAAGGTAATCATGTGACCAAAAATAAGCCAATCAGATAAAACTGACAATAACAAATTGATGAGATGCGAAAAATTAGCCAATCAAAGCAAAATAACAATAACAAATAGATGAGATGCGAACGACATTTGCTATTCATACCGTCGACGAGTAAAAAGGAGGGGGTGTAAAGAGATAAATTAATAAAGTGAAAACGCTGTTTATGTCCGCCCTTGCTGAACAGAAACAACATCTTCAGAGGTGTTAAATAAAAGAAAAACGTTCGTTGAGTCCGTGAGGATGAATGGTACCAATTTTGAAAATGAGACGCATTTCTAGTCTTATGCGGCTGACATTACCGCCAGTTCTGCCAAGCGAAGTAATGTAGTGGTGGATGGTTCCAAAACGGTGCATTACTTCGCTTGGCAGAACTTGTACTCATCCTCAACAATTTTTCATTTGATGGTGAACATTAGCAACAGATTAGTGGAGTAGCAATGGGTACCAAAATGGGCCCTAGCTATGCAAACTTATTTGTTGGTTATGTTGAAAAACAAATCTTTGAACGATACACTGGACCCTTTCCTGATCTCTTTAAGAGATACATAGATGATTGTTTTGGAACAGCATCGTGCTCACGTGTGAATTTAGAGAGATTTATTAATTATGTTAATGATTTCCATCCAGCGCTCAAATTCAAATGGGAAATCAGTGAAACCTGTGTTCCTGGATATCTTGGTATCGATTAGTAATACTGCGCTCATGACTTCTGCCTCTTACAAGCCGACCGATTCACATAGTTACCTTTTATTTTCATCCTCTCATCCCAAACACACTAAACAATCCATTCCATACTCTCAATTTCTGCAACTTCGCTGCCTATGCAGTGATGACAAAGACTTTGAGACCAAATGTTTGGAAATTAGATCCTTTTTTGTCCAGCGTGGCTATCCCACCCACTTGTTAGACACTGCTATTAACAAAGCATCTAGTATTCCTCGTCCTGACACTTTAAAACAACCTTTAGAAAGAGTTTCTGATAATAAAATACCATTAGTTCTCACATTTCATCCTTTCAACTACAAAGTTAAGGATATCATTAGCCGCAATTTTCATATCCTAAAGAATGATCCTGAAACGTCAGCTGTTTTCACCGATAACCCTTTAATCTCTTTTCGGCGTAATAAAAATATTCGTGATGGTTTAGTGCGTAGTGCCCTTAGAAAAAATCTACTGGCACCTGTGGGTACCTTTTCTTGTTCTCGTACCCGTTGTTACACGTGTTCCTTTCTTAACTCCGCTACATGTATTTCGGGACCTAAATCTAATTTTGTTACTCAGCATAATTTTACTTGCATCTCTTCCAACATCATTTACTGTATTTCTTGCAATAAATGTTGCATGCTTTACATCGGTGAAACTGGCAGACGTTTATCTGACAGGTTTGCTGAACATCTTCGTTCCGTGAGGAACAATGATGTTGACAAGCCTGTTGCCCGACATTTTAATAGTGCCAACCATTGTATTTCAGACATGAAAGTTTGTGCCATCTCACCCATTTCTGGCGGTAATGTCAGCCGCATAAGACTAGAAATGCGTCTCATTTTCAAAATTGGTACCATTCATCCTCACGGACTCAACGAACGTTTTTCTTTTATTTAACACCTCTGAAGATGTTGTTTCTGTTCAGCAAGGGTGGACATAAACAGCGTTTTCACTTTATTAATTTATCTCTTTACACCCCCTCCTTTTTACTCATCGACGGTATGAGTAGCAAATGTCTTTCGCATCTCATTATCTATTTGTTATTGTTATTTTGCTTTGATTGGCTAATTTTTCGCATCTCATTATCAATTTGTTATTGTCAGTTTTATCTGATTGGCTTATTTTTGGTCACATGATTACCTTTCGTATATAAGCTCATTGTTTGTCTACACTCTTTACGTTTCTCTATGACGAAGGGCCTTCGCTCGAAACGTTAGATTCCTACGTTCTCTGTTTCGGCAGTATATCTAACCTAAGTTACTATATTTCGATTGTTGTTTCAACACTGCCTACGCAGCACGCTACTTTTATTAGTATACAAAGCAACTGTTTCCACAAGCGACATAAATAACACCAAACACTAATAGCACCTTGGTCACTACTTAACATCTACGAAGACGTAAATAACAAACTTGATATCTGGTAAGCTTTATTTACCAATATTATGAATCATCATGCGCCTATGGTGACTCGCAGGGTGAAAAATAAAGAATTACAAGAGTGGATGACTCCCGAGATTCTACAACAGATACGCATAAGAGACCAATTAAAATCGCGCAGTAAAACCAATTTACTAGCAAGGACAATGTACAAAAGGGTCAGAAACCGTGTAGTTAAACTTATCGCTAATTCAAAGTCAAATCACTTCAAACAAAATATAATAGAAAACAAAGATAATGTGAAGAAATTATGGAAAATACTGAAGCGTATAGCCCCAACAAAGCTTAAGTCAAAACCGCCAAAATACATTGATGTAGATGGAGTGCACATATCCAAACCTGAAGATATGGCGAATGCTTTTAATGAATATTTCACCTCGCTTGCAGCTCCTTCACCCAATGTACACGATTAAGTACTATTGAGTCGGAATTAGATGAAGTGCTGCAACGCTTTGTAGAGTCTCGTATGTTGATTTAGTAAACCATTTGAAATCCCATCTGTCACCAAGGAGATAGTTGAGCGTGACCTCATAAAGATTCCATCTAACAAAGCAACAGGCCTTGACGGGGTGAATATCCGTTTATTAAAAGAAGTAATTTCCTCAAATTTGACTGATATATTATATACTAGCATAGCAAGTGGCATTTTTCCTGACAATTTTAAAAAAGCTAAAGTAAATCCACTTCACAAAAAGGAATCAACTCATGAGAGAAGTAATTTTCGTCCGATCTCCGTGTTATCATTATCAAAACCGCTTGAAAGACATGTGTCACTGTCATACCAAGAACACTTGAAGATATACAAACTGCTCTACGCAAATCAATATGCCTACTGGTCAAATCACTCCTGTGAAACAGCTTTACTCAATATGACTGATAAATGGCTTAGAACAATGGATGATGGCAAACTTGTGGGTGCTATATTCCTAGACCTTAGTAAGGATTTGACTTAGTCAACCACGATATCTTGCTGTCAAAGCTAAGTAAATACTGCATTAGCCCGCATGCCCTGCAATGGTTTTCCTCTTATCTTTGTGACAGATCACAACAATGTTGTGTATCAGGTTCACTATCAACCCCCCTAACACTCAAGGTTGGGGTACCACAAGGATCTATTTTAGGCCCCATATTATTTTCTACGTACATAAGCGACGTACCACTATCACTCACTAAACCTGAAGTTGATATTTATGCAGATGATACCACCATTTGGTCAAGTGGAAACACCTGTGAGGAAATTGAACGGACATTGAAAGTTACCTTGGACAATGCCAGTAGTTGGTTTAAGTCTAACGGTATGATACCCAACACATATAAAACTAACCAAATGCTTATTGGCACAAGTCAAAAGTTTTGCCATACCAACAAGCGTGAAATGGACCTTTTTTTTTAATGATGCTAAACTAGATATGGCCAACAATGAAAAAATTCTAGGAGTAATATTTGACAAGCATCTAAAATGGGACACGCACATTGACCATCTTATCAGGAAGCCAAACTCCAGAGTTTACCTTCTTAAGAGAGCAAAATATCATTTGACTATTCAGTGTAAGAAACTGTTGTATAACGCTCTTATTAAGTCTATTTTAGAATATTGTTGTACCGTCTGGGGTAATTGCTCAAATGAACAGCTAGAAAGACTTCTTAAGATTCAAAAGCGTTGTGCAAGAGTAATACTTAAGGCAAATTGTTTCGACAATTCTGTTAAATTACTTTCTAAATTGGGATGGCTTCCTATTGATGATATCATACGTACTAGGAAGCTATATATGCTACACAAAATCAGTCTTGGACATTGTCCGGACTATTTCACATCATATATTAAATATCTAAAGGACTGTCATAAGCATAACACCAGAGCTTCAAATAGAAATACTATTGCCATGCCTTCTTTTAAAAGAATGTCAGGATGTAAAACCTTCCAGGTCAGTTCCATTCACCTTTGGAATGACACTGACCTGTCTGTAAGAAATATAACATCTCATAGGGGTTTTCTAGATAAGATACAGAGTAATCTCTTGGAAAAAAACATTGCTTTAGAACATTTTGCGTACTTATTAATTAGTTATTATTTAATTAGTCAATTCTAAGACCTGGTTTCCATTTGGTCGCCGCTGTCGCAGCCAGGTCGTGGTGGTCCATGTGGTGTAAGTAGTGCAGTCAAATTGACCACTGCGGCACGGTGGCGACCAGGTGGAAACCGGGATTAATATTTGTTTAAACCGCAGAAGTTGGCCATGAGAGACATGCAATTGTTATATAGCTACAGTTTTGCTGGATACAATGATAACTGTCGTTGGTCGATTTGTGGCATAGAAATAATATACCTAGAATTCGCGCTCTGTCACATGACAGAGGTCCAATTTTACAAAAAAAATTTGCCCTTATAAATCCGCCATTTTGGATTTACCTAGGGGCGTGGAAAGAGGGGGTATTGTTAACGTTCGCAAAAAAATATTTTAAATTTTATCCTGTTGTATGAAACGCCAATTAGTGGTTCTGAAACTGCGCCCAATTCGTGTTCGGCGTACAAATGTCGGGGGCGGATCTAGACTGTTGCAAATGCAACAGTCAAAATGTCCGGAAAAACGAAAAACGATATTAAAAGATAATAAGAATAATTTAATTTGCAAAATTACCTAACGGTTATGACTCGAGAGCTCAGCCTCGGCCCTCGAGTCTTCGCTTCGAGCTATATCCAGGAAAATTCTAACCCGCAATTGGATGAGATTGTCATCACCCAGAAAACCCGCAATATACAATATTTCCGGCCGCACACACACACCCATCTCTGTGTGCAACATCCTTGTACAACAGGCCTGGTGCGCTGTTGCACCAGATCAGTCTGAAGTCGTTTGTGCAACAGTTGAGGTAAATATAGTCCGTGAAACAAGCTATATTTAGCATTTGTGCAACAGCTAGGGATACCTGTCCAATCAAAACATTAGATTGTGCAACAGATTGTGAAATCTGTTTCGCTTCTCAGATGTTGTTATTGAGTACGCTTCATTCGGGCTTCTAACGATGTGTTACGACAGCTGTTGAATATATTGGATGGAAGTTATTCTCGAGAGGAAACAGACCGTAAACTTATCGCTCTCAAGCGAGAGTGCGAACGTAATATTTCAAAAGGATGCGGAAAGAAGCTTGGTGAAGATCTACGCTGTACTTTGTGCCACTTCTCAAGGTTACAGTTCTCAAAGAGCCAGGAATCGCGTTCCTCGAATCACTACCCAGTGAGGTAAGCCTTAGCAGCTTCGCTTATGAATAAAATATTCTATAAATTAATATTATATACTGTTTGCTAATGAGTCCTCACTCGGTGTTTCATGGGAGTCCGCTCGAGTAAGCCTCTTGTACCTTTTCAGAGGGATACCCATGAAAAGACTTTGGCGTTTTTAAAAGACGCCATCGTAAAGGGGACTTTTTGAAAAAATAATAGACCTCAGTATAATCCTTCTCAGTCCCGTTATTCAAGAGAGAAGAACCAAACGCATCATTGATAGCGAGCTCAAACTTGTGTGAGGGACAAAGCATGAGGAGATAATGATCCCCAAATTCCTCTGCTAAAAGATTGTAGACAGCGCGGTTAACTGATGCACCATCACTACACATTCCTATCTCTTTGTCTTTGCGTTCAAAGTTCATTTTAGAGAGCGAGTTTTCCATTGCTTCTTTTATGCCTTGCACGTTACATTCTTCAGGCTCCTCTAATGACATGACATTAAAGGTGGGTTGGCCCTCCACACACGTTTTGATGATGAACAGTTCCTTTTCATCAACACATTTTGCGCTGCTGGCTCCATCAAACAGAACGCTGTAATAATGTAAAACATCATTGTTCAATGGCTCCGTTATATTAGTCATCCGCTGACTAATGCTGATATATTTCATGATTTCTGCACTAGCTTTGTCCGTCAAGTAACCTGCACCAAGATCAATGTTGTGATAATTTTTTTCAAATGCTGCAAAATCTGCGTACGTCTTGAATGATTTTGCATTTGAGCTAGTAAAATGGGCAAGTTGGAATTTTCTGCCTAGCTGCTGCCGTTGGGCAGCATTCATTTTTTGAAGCATTGGTCGAACCAATGTTTGTTTTGGAGCTCCGCTAGAACTTGTTTGGCTATCTTCAGCGCCACTAGATTGAGCAGCTGCAGACATCAGCTCTTTCTCTCTAAGCCTGAGAGTTGCTTTCTTGTGGGTCTCAAAGATTGGATGCTTTTCAAAGTTTTCTTTCTTTATGACATGCGTGCCATTTACGTACGCGTTTGATTGCTCTAGAAATTTTCCCGACCCTTTGCATTTTGCAGACAACTTTTTTTGTTCATTGTCGGAGGACTACAACTCCCGACACGTTTTACAGAAAATTTTCGTGACCTCACCGTATTCATTTGTCTCGCACCCCAGACAGCTGAAGCCCACAGTTTTCAGCTTCACCATTCCTAAGAAGCAAGGCAAACAGGTTTCTGTATTTATAAAAAAACACCTACAATTACAAATCGTATCGCTTTATTGCTCGCGCTCGAAAACGCCGCATTTCATAAAATGTGCCACTCACAGTTCGCCTGTAGCCCGAAACGCGTGAAATGCATGCTCAGAACCGAAGATATGACTTCGCAAAGTCTTAGACTTAGTCATCCAAATACGAAACGATATTTTAATACAGGCGGCGGCGCCGAAAAGAATGAGCTACATATTAAAATATAAATGTTTGAGAAATGTCAACAGGTAAAATTAGGCAGTCTGTGAGTGACTGCATGTAGGTTATGCTAAATTAAACGAATATTTACAGCAATTGCAAAGGCATCAATTTGCAGAATGTTTATTACGCCTGTTTATTTAAATTAATATGATGATTGCTTGTGAAATCATTAATAATTCATGAAGAAAATTAAACGTGATATAAACGTATTGACAGTTCTGCCTGATTGTTGAAGCAAGAGCATAAAACCATTGTAAAAAGTAAAAAAAGAGCGATAATTTACCTTTAAATCCGTCTCGCTTGATCGAAGCACATGGAAGAAACCCGTCGTTACGTGTGGCCAGCAGTCGCCGGTGTGTATGTTTGGTTGAACTTGAAGTTACATGAAGTATATCAGAACTACTTACGGACTTTCGATGCATAAGCCACAAAAATCAAAAAGTGTTTACAAAAAAATAGCTCACTTACCGAATTCTTTTCTGTGAAGTAAACTACAAATAATCATCATTATAATCATCTGTTCATACTTAGAAGAATTAATCGAATTGAGAAGGCAGTGACCACAAAAATTCGTCGGCGGCAAAAAATTGCGGTCGATAATTTCATCTTCGACGGCATTATCGGCAGCAATTGCCTTTTGCCGCCGAAAATTGCGAGGATTGCATTTAGAGTTTAGACTAGTCTCTTTCTCTCGTTTATGCTTTGTACAGTATAGTATTGCTAAGCGCTTCTCGGTTGTATTTATGTTTAATTGTGTATTATAACTATTTTGTTTTAATGCATTGCAATGTCATGAACCTGAATTTTCGAGTTCGCCCTTTGAATGAACTCCAGGTTGTTACTGTCAGTCGTCAGTGTGTCTGTAAATACTAGATCTGATGCAGTTAATATTTTATTTGAAATCACACATTCACACTCAGTCACATAAGCACAGTCACAAAAGGAACATGATGTGATGGTTTACTCTGAATTACTTAGAATTTTAAATCTGATTTATATGCTATTCTATTTGCTTGTTTAATATTGTTGTAGGCCAATATATTATTAATACACGTAATTAACAAACAGATCATTTCTCAGTAGGGTATGATTGCATTTGCCAGAATACCCATCCACTTTTTGTTAATCGGCCTTCAACAGTCAGTATCAAATTGTCCTTCACTCTTTAAAATTCTTGTCCAATTAGATCAAGAACAACAAAAATACTATTCTTATTTAAATACTATTTACATGAAAATCTTTTAATCATATAATATATATGCATTGGGTCCCTTTGCAAGATGGTGTTAATGGCATTTTTTTGTTCAACAACAACAAAATTTTATTCAATTAATTAGATTGATACAATTTGATTGATATATAATCTTTAATATAGTTTTGCCAAGTTTTTTCTAGAACACAAAGAGTGGAACTATACTTTTTCCTCACTATTATGCTCAAAATCATTTTGACATATGTGGACAACCCTAAGGGCCCAAGGCTCAAAATCTTGAGTGATTAGTACTGATTATACATTAACGGGATTAACGGGGTGGCGTGTGCTGTTAGCGCGCTGCCTTTCACCAATAGTTAAGCCCGGTTGGATGGGGTTAGTACTTGGATGGGTGACCGTTTGGGAACAGCCCCGTTCTCGAGCTTGGACCATGTGAGTAGAGTTTAGTTGGTCTCTCCTGTGCTCTGAGGGTTTTTCACCGGGTTCTCCGGTTTTCCTCCCTCCGCAAAATCAACACCATCTGGGAGAGGAGTGGCGCCCACCCCTGCCTTACTTAGGGTAGCAGCTAAACGAAAGAGGGGCCTTCTGGCTGCCTCCGACTGCGGTCGACCTGTATGTATGTATGTATGTATGTATGTATGTATGTATGTATGTATGTATGTATGTATGTGTGTGTGTGTGTGTGTGTGTGTGTGTGTGTGTGTGTGTGTGTGTGTGTGTGTGTGTGTGTGTGTGTGTGTGTGTGTGTGTGTGTGTGTGTGTGTGTGTGTGTGTGTGTGTGTGTGTATGTATGTATGTATGTATGCATTTACAAATCCAAGCTATACAGTATAGTAACCACAATGTCAATTTTCAAGAGATTTGTCTTATTTTAGGCTACATGTATCCATGGCTATGTCTATGGTGACTATGGTTATTCAATGAGCAACCTTTGTGTTCAACAACTTTTCAAAATGTTTAATTCATACACGGATAACCGATTTACCGACGGCGACGGATCTATTATATAAACACGCAAGACAAACTGCTCAAACAAAATGGTTTAAACATGGTATAAAAACTTTGTTCTATAAACTAAATTTAGACAACGGCCATCTAAATACTGTAAACAAACATTGTAATTAAATAAAATAGTGTACCAATGGAAATAACGAAACAGCTCACCTTTACTTCAACAGATCCTGGTGAGTTTTGGTAAAAGGCCATACAATCATTACAATGTCTAGTATCGCCGAGAAATTGATTCCTTGTTTCTTTCGGTAGCCGTACTAAAGGTCCGCCATCGCATTGCGAGCTTATTTTTCGATGAATCGACAGTCGACAGCCAGTTGATAGCCAACAAATAAACAACTGAGAAACAGTGAAATGCCTTGCGAATATTCAAAAACATCGATAAAATGAAGCTTCGTTCAAAAAATACCACTGATCTGGAGACAACTCTGCCAAACCTCGGTTTCGCAATTATTAAACCATTGTTATTAAACATGACTGTTCTCTGACGTCTTTCACTCCTTCAGTTTAAAGTTTCCAATTATTTTTAATACACCTTGACTCGCTGACAGTCCGACTACTCTCACATCTTTGTTTGAGACGACTGCAATGTAGTGTGCCAAGAAATGTCGTGGAAATATTAAAAAACATCGATAAAATGGCAAGAAAAGCTTCGTTCAAGAGACAACTCGCCATGAAATGTGAATATCGCGGCGGCCGCGCGGAGGTCTAATGGGGACCTTAAGATCTACTACAGCAACTTCAAGGACGACGTCCTTCAAACAAAAGCATTCTTCTTGCAAAACAAAGATAATGAATAATTTTTAGTCCCAAGAGTTATCTGAACACCGTCCTCGCTCTGTATACAACGCCACTCAGAGCATTTTCACGTCTTCAGTCACGACTGTTGTCTGAGATTGCCTTAACACAGACAATGCAACCGTTTTAACACTCTGAAAATTTTAAAACAAGCTTCAAGTATTGAATACAGTAGTCAGTTAACCGTGACTTATTTTTAATGCTGAAATTTGAATTGCTTTTTAACCGCCGTCGTCGTCCTAGAATCTTAAGGTACCTAATAACGCGTCGCAAAAAAATAAAAAAAATAATCGCAAAACCTACACTCGTATACCTACGGTAGCCCGAGTAAAAGCACATGTTTTCCCAGCTAGCACACAACGTTATCGCAACGTTCGTAGAAGGTTGTGGTTTTGTTAGGTCGGACGTAACATTACAACAACGTTGCCTCAACGTTTGTTTTTCTTAAGCAGAATAACGTTGTTGTGAAAACCATGTAGAAACGTTGTAACAACGTTAGAGTTTAACGTCCTGTAGAAACGTTCATATAACGTCTTCGCAACGTTGTATATTAATCTAATTATTTTGTCCTTTCCGAAGCGACAGTTACGTTGCTGTGTAACTTTTATGAAATGTTGTAAAACGACGTTTGAGAAACGTTGTGAAAACTCGTGGTTTCTCAAACAATACGTCAGTGACAGAAGTGAAACTATTTATCCGACTGGATCATGATTCATGGTCTGTGTCACAGGCTCCGCATTACTTAGTCTTGTATTCTTAAAAATTCTTATATTTGGCTGTAATAAAAGTAAGCAAACCAATATGATATTACTGGTATGGTATAGTTTAACCTAATACTGCGCGAATGAAATAGACTAATTGTTAAGTATAAATCCACGCTTTGTTTAATCTTTTGCCGTCGATTGATATAATATAAACGCTGTTGACCGTAGGAGGGGAAGATGAAGTGAGTGGTCTGGGTACGAGATTAATTGTTACGTCACTCCACACAGTGACAGTCTTTCTTCTCCACAACGTCTGTGAAAGTGTTCGGAAGTGTGTTTCGATTTCTTGAGTTTGGTTTCCAATCCGTGTATATTCCCGCATTTATTAAAGATATCATCGTTTATAAAGTAGACTTTTTATCAGTTATGTATACAACATTACGTTATCATTATTTTTCTGTTGACCCAATGAGAAACCGTATTAATATTATATTAATGCCGAAGTAATTTCAAGACTGAGTTTATGTCCTCGTGGTTTGTGTTCAGAATGAATTTCGAATAATCACGAGCGCGTTTTATCTAATGGTAGTTTTATAGAAAAAAAGCGCAAACTTGGGGATTGTTTTATCTTACTTTAAGCGTTCGATTAACATATTTTGCGAGGACGAAGGGTCTTCGCTATCAAAAGGGCAAAGGGTATGGGAAGTTCAAGATGGCCGCCATTTTTGCAATTCAAACTCAAAGAAAGATGAGAAGAAATAATGAATTAATTTGCGAAGTCGAATCCTAAAACTAGCTCTAATCTCAATTTTATGTTTATCAACATCATGAATGCTGCCGAAATATTTATAACTTATTTTTAGTACACATTTGTAGTGATTGATACCGAGGAAGAATAAATTGTTTGTGATGGTTTGCTCCTTCTGTCGGGTGAAGTTTTATTACAGTAACTGGTGAATGATGTTAATACTAAAATAAAGCATTATTGTAAAGTTTTGGTTGAGGGATTGGGTTTGTATTAAACCTTTTCATTACTGTGGGGATTTTTAGTGTTTTTATACTCTGGCTAGCGAAGGGGTTAATAGAATTTGGGATACACTATACTTATATTTATGATATTTAAGAAAATTATGAAATTTTATTTATGAAAGTTATGAAACTTCAGTCTCAGTAAAAAGTGCAATAATACTAGAGTCTTTGTCCATTAATGAATTTAATGTTTTGAGTATGCATTAATTACCATTTTGCATGTATTTATAAACCCTTTCACCACTAGACTTCTTCCCTTGTCAACTAAAATCGTCTGGCAGGGGCGTAGCGTGCGGGGGGTGTAGGGGGTGTAACACCCCCCACGTTTTACTGAACTAGTCGGTAAAACGCGGAGTCGGTCGGTAATGGCTGGAGCCGTCGGTAAAACCGATCGGTAAAACTGGAAGTTTGAAAACCTTGTGATAAATAGACCTGTCGGCTATCGGTAAACTGTTCGTCTACATTAAAATTGGTTGTCGGTAAAAATGACTTTTATTCACAGTTTAAAGTTTTCCAGTTGTAAAAATGTTTGATTTAATTAATGTGCAATTTCAGCGTAACAGGCGTGGGATGAAATCGAGAGCACGCGGAAAATCTTTATTTCCGGTTTACGTGTAATTATCACACGAAAAAACGTTACATCTTGTTAGTTGTCAATTGTTACTCCATGCAGCTTCCCACGCATGGTGTCAGATTCATCAGACATCTCACATCACGTTTTAAACGAATTTATTCAAAACTAAACTCTGCGGATTACACTGTTGATAGTTCAATCAAAATGGCTCCAAAGGAGCGCAACATTTTTAACCAAGCCTTGTTATAAAAGCTTACCAATTAGCGTTGACCATTACAGTATCCCTCGCAAGCAATTAACGTTCTTTCAGCAAGTTAATGCTGGTAAAGAACTATCTGAGATCGACAATGAAGGAAGATCGTCTTGACGACTTAATGATTTTATCCAGTGCAAACGACATTTTCGACTGCCTTGACCTGGATAAACTTGCCATAAACAAGGAAAGTTAAAATTTATAACGATAATGCATACAGCATGCGCATTTTGTACTTTTTTACGATTTACTATACACTGTCTTGTGATTTAATCAATTTGGACTATGATCGTATTTAGTCTTTTTTCTTGAAAATACAGTGCATTGTATTTTTAGATTTACAATGACTAACTGTTATACTTATAGACTTATAGCGGAGTTATAGGATCGCAACTTGCAAGTTGCAACCAACGATAGTTACGTTATGACACTTTTTTTGGTGATATATAATTATGATGGTGTTTATGTGGAAAATAAACATTAAAACATGAAGCTATAACGGTAGATACTTTTCTCCAGAGGAGCGTCCACGGCCACGTGTTCGTCGGTAAGACTTAGAGGTTACACCCCCCCAGTCAAAATGGTCACGCTACGCCCCAGTGGCAATAGCCAGAGAAAATGCTTAAACGCCGTGGTTATAGGTCCGACACTGGACCTTGTTGTTCTATAGGTCCAATATTGACAGAACGCATGCATCCGACATCGTTTGATTTTTGGTTTGAAAGATCCGTTCAACAGAACACATGGATTTACCAATAAAACTGAACTCGTGTGGCACAGCGATCGGCTTCATTGCACAGAATATGTATTTATACTGACGTTTCTCGTCCGTAAGACTTTTTCCTTATTTACGGTATTCAACAAATAAAAAACAAACATAGATACTTATTCATTCAAGGAACCTAAACTAAACAAGACACCTGGGTCAGGTGTTCACTCGGGCTACTGGAAAGTGCAGAGGTCTCTATAACGCGCGAGCAAAGAGGTGGGAGTGGGCCGAGGAAGATCAGATCGGAGACTGAATGTGGTGCAGGACTATCCTGAATTGTCAATTTAAAGTGTCTAGAATTCAGGATTATTCTGAAGCGTAGGGGTCTTCTCTGTCCCACATACAGGATGTTAAACTAAAAAGCATATAATAAAAAAACAGTAGGTGTGTTGTACTGTTGTAGTCAGGCTCTGAGGAGAAATCGCTTACTAGGTAAACAGGATGTATATGTTCTTTCAATATACTGTGGCCCTTTCTTGTGTCTCTAGTCCTCAAGTATACTGATGTCAACACGGCATTTTTTCGCGTCTGTAATAACTTCGTCTATTCTGTCTTCATGGTCAAACTTTGTCAGCAGATTACTGATAAAAGTCTAAACGTCATTCGTCACCGAAAATAGTCAAAGCACTATCTAATTCTCCAATAGAAAACACAATTCGCAATACACAAAACACTATTGCCTGTATTTAAGGTATTTCCACACAGCGTTCATATGTCGAGACCCTTCGGGTGTTAAATATCAACACAGCACGATCATGTTTAATCAGCGATTGTATCAAGATACCTGCCAGCGAAATTACTGAACAATAACTACGTCTGTGAACACACTGAACATGTCCAAGAAAGAACACTTCACTTCATGATCAGACATCAGGAAAGCGAAGATTTATAGAAAGAACGTATGAAATTTAGCACGCATCAGTTTCGCAAAGCCTGACGGGATGACGTAATGATTGCCATTTCGAAACACACAAAAAAATAATAAAAATAACGGAGCCGAAACCTAGACTCGTCTACCACAGGTAGCCCGAGTAATAAAATCAGTTCAAATCAAATCAGAAAACGTAAACTTCCAAGAGTAATTTAAATTCGATTGCAGTAACAGCATAGTTTACACTCATAATCTTTTTCTTTGTGACTTTATCAGTTCCCCGCGTGCTGTATCAGCTTTCAGCGTTTGAGATTGAGACAGAATAATGTCAGATCTTGGTAGTTGTTGAAAAGATCCAACAGGCAAAGTCAAAATAAACTGTATTGTGCACGCATTCTGTCAATGTCGGACCTATAGCCGGAGAACAACAAGGTCCGGTGTCAGGCCTATAACCAATGTGATACTTAAAAGGCTCCCACAGTAGTGAAAGGGTTAAATGGTTAATATTAATAAGGTAGCTTTAACCCTTTCATCTTGTGACTTGATATTCTAGTTAAAATCCTATTTTGTTTTTAACTTGAATATCAAGGCATAAGATGACGATTTTCTGATTGTTTTATTCTTTATTTTCTTAAATTGTCGGTTGGTTCTGGTTTCTTAACCATTTCACCACTAGACTTTCACCACTTAGCCAGAGTAAAATAATAAAAGGCCACCAGGTAATTGAAAATATTAGTTGCTACCCTGAGTGCAGACTAGTTCCTAGTCCTCTTTTCTCTCGAACGTATTTTGGTGACGTCACAGAATAGGCATCGAGCAAGAGGACTAGCGGAAAATGTTCATCCTTATCCCGTCATGATCCTGCTGAGCTCAAATTCTTCTCAAAATTAGAAAAAAAATGGAGGAGGGCAGTGAGGGCACTGCTGTATTGAACAAACTTTTAGTTGAGAGCAGCAAACGAGTAAGTTTCTTTATTTTATTATATATTACGATAAAAGGTTGTTACATACGAGGGTATTGCTTTATAAAAGTAGTGTGCTGCATAGGAAGTGATTGGTTTGGAATACAATTTAATACAAATCGAAATATCAAATATAAGCTACTTCATTGTGCAGACCGAGGTGAATGTTATCTGCCGTGTGCCGAAGATTGAGACGATGCTTTTCTGCCGAAACCGAAAAATTATCAAGTATTGACATAATTTTGATGTTTTATATTGTACTTTTTATTTAAAAGTCTTTAATTCTTCAAAAGTAATTTTTTAGACCACAGGCTTTAAAGTTTGTTGTACAACATTTTATATTTTACGACGTTTTGGAGTGTATCCCATCATCAGGTTACAAAAACGTTGTATAAATAGATGATAATAGATTATACAACAAACTTTAAAGCCTTTGATTCAAAAAATTAATTTTTATGAATTACAGTGACAACACGAGGCTTAAAGACAATTCTGTAACTTCAAATTAAAGTCTATTTCCAGAATTCCAGATTCAAAACACTGTACTTGCCGCTTTGCATGGCAATGAAAAATATAACCATACGTGTTTATCAGATTACACCAAGAGATGAAAGCTTATACAATATACATGTATACAGAAAGAGAATTGTGTTTTGGCAGTACACTAACCTAATGGGCTTGTCTCACCCCCCATGTGACCCTGAACTCTTCCTTACTGCAATTGGTCAGTTATAGCGTTTGAGGGCAAAATATTTTGCCCTCAAATGCTAATTGACCAATCACAATAAGGCAGAGGTCAGGGTCACATGGGGGGGGGGGGGAGACAAGCCAATTGCTATATTTCAATTTGTATTTCTATCTTCAAATTTAACATTCTAACCCCATATTCAGACTAGGTACTAAAAATGTCACTGGTGTGTTCAGATTGGTGGTGCTCTAGACCATCAGCATGTGCAAGGACAACTGTGTCTTCATCTTTTTACACTTGCCATGTCATAGTTTTGAGTCTTCAAATTACAAGAATTGGGTAAAGAAATGTGGACACTTCATAACACAATCACATTAGTGCCCAAACCTAGCCACAGTGCTCAGGTACTTCCTCCATGTACCACTATGGTGCCCAGTTTTTATAGTTAATAGTTTGAGTTGGACACTGCAAAAAAGTTGTGTTCACATGCATTCTAAATGTGGCTAAATGTAATTTAGGCAAGGTAAAAAAGGAGACAATGCTAGTCAGCTGTTACTTATGATAATATGTGGGGTTTATCTCAGCACTCATCAAAGTCTTGTCAGCGTGGTCTGAGCTTGACTTGTGCTCATCAAAGTCTTGTCAGCGTGGTCTGAGCTTGACTTGCGCTCATCAAAGTCTTGTCAGCGTGGTCTGAGCTTGACTGGTTTTGCGCGCGCTGTTTGGTGAACCACCCACCCACTCCTGATAGAATGCAAGGGTAAGTATATATATTTCCACTGCTTTGACAGTGTGACTGGTGCCTGGAGGTGGGCTGTGGCGGGGTTGCCATGGTTACCTCTGATCAGGGGTGGCATCCCCCCTGTGGCTTGGCACCAATCCTCCAATAACGTCAATTGGCGATCTATTTTTATTTAACAACTGTGCATAAATTACAATATTTACAAAAAAAGGCATGATACCCAGGTGTGCATGTACCTACTGCACTTAATACCTATAGCTACTAGGGTAAAAGCAATAATGTACCATTGTGTACAGGTAGTTGCACCAACATTGTATTAATTAGAATGTTGTTTCATTTTATGCTTTGATTGGCTCTGAAGGCATTATTTTGTTAACTCACATTAACAGCATAGACTGTATCGACTTGTGTATGTGCAGCAGATACAAAAAGTGTTCAGATTTACATGAATAATACAAAAGAACAGTCATCTAATACTTTTTCTTCTGAAAACATAATTATTTGACAGACATCCTTTCATAAAAATAGGCATGCTATACATGCATGTGTCTACTGCTATAATTAATTGTATATGGGTAATAGAGGTGTGATAAGATGTTTTAATTTTTTATTTTAATAGACTCCATATCTGTTACATAACTATCACAGTTAATATTCATTTGACAGGCTTGATACGCTAGGAAAGCTGTTGTAAAACGAACATGCAGACCTAGCAAAGGTAATTGTATTTATACGCAGTGAAAATAAGCTTACTTACCAAAAGAATAATACACGTTGGCTAGAAGACCTAGAAGTCCACCTTTTCCAACACACAGTTTAGACTGCACAGTTTAGATTAATGACCAGGTCACTTTTATATCACTGTTGACCGCTTCTGTTGAATCTGGGTGTGTCATGGGAAACGCAGTGTTGACCCACTGTGTTAAGAATGATTATTGTGCCATGAACCATGCATACTAATTGTGGCCTTAGTTGTGTGTCATGAATACCTGAGGCTGATAGCATAGTGCATAGACAATGGATATTAACATAATTATTGTTCCTGTTAACCATTCTATGTTAGTAGCAATAATGTTAACAACCACGATGCTAACAGTCATGCATTGTCGATGCTAAACTAAAAGCTTCAGATGCAGAACTGCTACGGTGTTACCAAAAGCTTGTTGCCTGTTGACCATGTAATTAGCTTCGGATAGTTTACAGCCATGTACGATGTTAACTTCTCAAATGCATTAATAATTCATGAGCTAATTAACCAATCAGAGAAAAATATTTGGTCATGTGTATGAGTTTTGAAACCCGGTAAAGGTCGCGCAAACTGAATTCATAATTAAGAAATCAGATAATAAACGGCACAAACAAAGAACCGTTTTAATATTACCATATTTCTTAATTATAAATTAAACGTGAAACCATTGTCTATAAATCTAATAATGCACCAATATCACCAAGTCCCTCTACTATAATTGACGATTGAGAAGCTATTTCATAAACTCGTGTACCGTGTTTTACTAGGGCCAGTTTCAAACACTCGAGAACAACAAAAATCACTCGGCCTATATTACCTCGTAATTTTCATTGTTCTCTCGTGTTTGTAAAACATTCGAAAACAATAAATATCACTCGGCTTGCAGCCTCGTGATTTTTCATTATTCTCTCATGTTTTACAAACACTCGAGAACAATGAAAATTACTCGGTTAACGGCCTCGTGATTTCATTTTCATTGGTTATCTAACGACGACGATGTTGATGATGTGTTGTCAAACTGCCGCTTGACGACAAGAGCACGAAAAGTTTTGATTCTCTACCTGTTTTTACCAGTATTAAGTTTTTATCCTAAGCCCGGTTAACCGGGCTCATGTAAACAGCCCCTAATAAATCGGTCATGATTTAGGGGTAGACAATACCTGCAGTGGTTTTCAAAGAACGAGGCAACACAATAGAGTACAATAGAAACAATAAAACGGAATACAACAGACAATATACTCTAAAAATAGTAAATGCCCCTAAATCGTGACTCATATGGGCTTTGGCTGCTAACATATTTAATAAGCAAAGCGGTGTCGTTAACGGCTACGATTGCCGAATCGATTGACAACCAGAGCACGGAAATTTACTGGTAATATCACTATAATTGTTCTTACGAATGTCAGTTCATTGACGTTGTTTGTGTTCATTATGTCATTAACATTAGTATAAAGGCTAACATGCAGCTGGCTGCGATGCTAACAGAAATCCGTCAAAATGCCGATTGACGATAACAGCAAGGAAAGTACTTTGATTATTTATTGTTTATTCTAACATATTTAGCTGCTAATATATTTAGCCGGTACAGTGTACTTTGCAAATTTATATTCATTTACATGTACATGACCCCAGTGTTTGTCCAATTACCTTCATCTTATTGAAAAAATCATGAGATTGTGTGAAAGATGTGAACATAAACAATGAACATAGTAAGAACAAATGGTATATCAAAGTAGTTTCCGTGCTCTGGTCGACAGTCTGCCAGGACTTCTTGCTATTAATCACTATGCGAAACAAGCAGTATATGGCCTTAGGCCAAAATGCGCATCTTGCTATTAAGTACTGTAGTTTAGTTTTAGGGGGGGTTATTGGAGGGGGAGGCGTTTATTGGAGGGGGCGTTTATTACATATTTTTATTAGTAGAGGGGGCGTCTATGGAGATGGAATAAATACGTTAATGATTATTCTTTTATTTGGCAGGTTGGTGGTGAGCTATATAAAGTGATCTTTTTGGAAAACACTGTTAATATTAAAGGGGAAAACTCACATGAAGTTGCTTATTCTTTTGGCCTGGTGTTGCTTGCCATGAAGAAATTGAGGAAGTTTTCTGAGGAGCCACATCAGCGCATTACGGTAACAGATACAAATTTTATCAGAATATATGATGTTTGGAAGAACACATACAACGATAAAAGTAATGTTGAAGTTGAATGTGTCCGTAGCATGGCTACACAACAGTATCTAGAATTACTGGACAATTCAATGACCGTCTCCTGCAGTTCAACAACAACCAACATACCTCATGATGACAATCCACCACAGCAATATGTTAGTCAGGTTAAAACAGCTTGGACCAACTTGCTGACGAACACAATGGTCTCCAAAGCATCAGATTTGCAACCAGTTATGCAATCAATTTTTGGCCATGCTACATTTCAGCCAAAACAACAGGAAGCTCTGGATTTAATACTTGCTGGAAAGAATGTATTTGTTTCTCTGCCGACTGCAGGAGGGAAATCCCTGCTGTACATGTTGCCAGCAATTGTTACTTGTAGTCTTACTGTTGTTATAGCACCACTGAAATCACTAATTGAAGATCAGTTTAAAATATGCCAGGACCTAGGACTCCCTGTAGCAGTTCTTCATGGTGACATAACCAATTCCGACAAGGAAAAGATTTATGCTGAGATGAAAAAGGAGAATTCTGAAATACGGCTACTGTATTTAACACCAGAAGTTCTTTCAACAAATCAGCCATTGATGGATCTTCTTATGGGTCTGCATACCAAAAGAAAGTTAAGGTAGTTCGTTGTTGATGAAGCCCACTGCGTGAGTCAATGGGGTAAAGATTTCCGTCCTGCTTACCAATTCTTGAATACAGTGCATGCAAAGTTCCCTGATATTCAGTTTTTGTTACTCAGTGCTTCTTCGCCAGGAATTGTTAGAGAAGATGTTTGCAAGGTGATTGGCCTGAGTAATACAGTCTTGGTAGAGTCAACTTACAGCAGAAACAACTTGCAATATCAAGTTTTTCAAAAAAGTAGAAGCTCCGTTGAAGAAATTGTGGCGTTACTTGCCAAAGAAGGATGTGGACTGGTGTACTGTAATACCAGGGCAGAAACAGAAGTAGTAGCAGCAAAACTTCAAACTGCCAACATCAAGTGTAAAGCATATCATGGAGGCCTATCAGCAGCTCTTAGAAAACAGTTGCAATTGTTATGGATGGATGGTTCTTTGATGACACTGGTTTGTACAACAGCATTTGGAATGGGAATCAATAAACCAGATGTGGACATTGTGATACACTATTCTATACCAGGTTCTTTAGAAGATTACTACCAGGAAAGTGGCAGGGGAGGTAGAAATGGTTGTCCATGCAAATGCATCTTGTACTTTTCTCGACATGACAAGGTGTTTCATGTACGTGAAATTTTAAATTATTGTTCCTCCAGAAATATCCCAGTTTATTTGAATAACAGGCTCCTTTCATTTCAAAAAGTTGTAGCATATTGCATTCAGAGGACTGGATGTAGACGGCAAACCATTGTGAGTCTATTTGGTGAAGACAGCCTCCCATGTTTGACCTGTGATTTGTGCTGCAAAGAACAAACTGAGGAAACTGTCAATGTAACTAATCAAGCTGTTACTGCCATCAAATGTTTACAGAGTTTAAAGAGTACTGGAAAGAATAATTTTACCCTAAGGTATATAGCAAATGTTCTTACAGGCAAAAAACCGAAAGATATTATGTCAAATCAACACAATCTCATCCCAGAGTATGGCAAAGTTAAAACAACAGTTGATAAGTGTGAGAATCTCTTGCAGTATTTGGTAGTTAAGGATATTTTAAGAGAGGTTCCTCCTCAAAAGAGTGCAAAGAACCATAATGTGCTATATCTTGATTTTGGAAATTTTTATATTGATGTATTAAGCAGGGAAATGATTGTACTTCAATAAATTATTGATTTTTACAATGACTTTGCAATAAAGTCGAAATACAATATTACTCATTTCTTGTTTGTTATATTCTTTATTCTAAAAATATATGTAGTGGTGGTTCTTGTACAGTAGTGTAAGTCCTAATCCTAAACCAGAGCAGCGACAGGGCTGCCATAAGGCTTGACGTTTTGGAAACGTTATTTTCTTCTCGTCGGCTGGTCCTATCCTGCGTTTCTCTGAGTTTCGTTTCTACAGTCACTTGTTGTGGGGCGTTATAAATTAACTCATACGGCTTGGCGTTGGATCGAATTCTAAAGGCAAGTATTTTTCCCGACTCAAATTTGCAAGTACATTTCTTTTTGCTTAACTGAACTCATAATATAAAGTTATACATGAACAATTGAAAGATGATGAATACAATACATGTACTGATAGCAATACAAGCAACGGCAATATAAAGTTAATGCTAGTCTAGCAATTACAACATAATTTAGCAGTACACATGTAGTGTACATATCAGCCAAGAAGTCCAGTAATACATACAATATACAATGTTATTAAAGGTCATAATTGGGGAATAAACGATTACGCAAATGAGCAAAATTGTCTTTAAGAAATGTCCTACCACGCTTCATTACATCAAGGCATTCCTTTGGAACTTTCTTGCGTTCTACTGGTTGTTCTTTGTCATTATGAAGGAACAGTTTTACTTCCTTTTCTTTTCTTTCCTTGTCATCAAGGAAACCTTCTTTAAGTATAAACCAGGCTATTAAGATTCGGTCGGGGGTTGAGCTGGGCGCACGACTCGCAACTCTTGAGTGGATATTGAAACCTTCCCTGTAAACATGTTTAACATGCTCCAAGAGTTCAAGGTTCATGTTAACTTTTTTCAGCATTTCTACTGTTGAATGCTTTCTGGAGTAAACTTTCAATGGTCGTACCAACGCCGTCTCCACATACTCATCTAGTGCAACATTATGCCCAGGTCTGCCTCTCATACTGATGCTCATGTTTCTTCTGTACATCTCTCTGATAGCTAGTGGCCAAATTCCACTAAAATTGATGATGTGGCAAAATATCTCATCTTTGTAATTGATCTTCCGCATGGCACAGAAGACTAAAAGCATATGGTAATAGCAAGCTTCATGCAATTGACCATTTCCATGTCGGATTGCATCATGAAAAATAATCAAGAGTGGGCCAAGAATAGATGCGAATTCAAATATGTAATTGAATACTTCATCATCTTGAGCAGAACATTTCTTCATCCAGTCTTTAAAAGACTTTAAAATCAGCTGGTTTGCATGCCCATCTCTCTTAATTTCTTCTTCAATAATTGTTTTGGGTGGAAAGTACTCACTGTCTGCAAATTTCTTTACCAGAGCAATCATGACACCCCAGTAGTAGTCATTTAATGCATCAAAGTTACGTTGAAAATTTCCCTCCTTAAAAATGTCCTTGAATGATGATGGTGTGACTTTCATTCGCTTTAAAAGCATTCGCATGACATAATAAAAACCTCCAGGCCCAACTTGACGAGCAACACACTCCATTATGTAGCCTGTTGTATGGAAATCTCCAGGGCATGCTGTGAAGGAGCCAAACTCATCTGGAGCTCTTCGCACAACACCTCGTATGTTTGATGTTGTTTTGTTGTCCCCAACAGTGATAGTGAACTTTCGCATGCTAATTGTTTCATTACGTGTTGGCTCTGATGACACTTCAACATGGTCTGAATGACTTGCAACAGTGTTGTCTTCGTCGCCAGGTAAAAAAATGGATTGGTACACTTTCTGTTGGGTTGACTCAATGGTATTCTTGCGATGAAGCAATAAATCTTTGATTTCTTGACTGCCCATTTTCATCGCCATCTGAAAAGGTGAAGGAACCAGGCCTTTAAAAGTACCAGAGACTTTAGCACCAAATGTTATTAGTAATTTGCACATTTGCAAATGACAATTGCAGACTGCAATCATTAATGGTGTCGCACCACACCCCTCATATTCATTAACCTGTGCACCACACAAAAGCAATGACTCTACAAGTTTTAGTTCTCTCTCTTCAACTGCAACATGCAGCAATGTTCTTTCACAGTCATCTCTAATTGCTTCCCAGAGTCCACTTTTACTTTTTAAGTAAGCAACTCTCTCCTTCATTGACCTTAATTGATTAACACCGACTTTGAGTTCTTGGAAGGCATTTTTCATCACCGATGCCTTTTGTGCAAAACTCGATTTTACACTTCTTGCTGGTTTAATAGTAGCTTCGGATCCTTCCCCACTGCCTTCAAATACATTATCTGACTGAAAGCTTTCCTTCAGAATATCCATTTCTTCTTAGTGCTCTTTCAGTTCTTTATAGAATCTGAACCTGTCTCTAGCATTTTGAAGCAAAAACGAGCTGTTTTGTGCATCGTAGAGGATATATGAATCTTTTTCATTAGTTTGAATTCCAAATTCAATTCCAAATTGTTTTAATATTTCAGCTGTGCCTGAAATTGATGCCTCATCTTCTAGGGACAAAAGTAATATTGTAACAACCGACTTTTCAAAAGCAGTGTTGGGATACTCTGAGCTGATGTCTTCACTTTTCAAGTCCACCTGTTGTTTTCCTTCATAATCTTCTTTCTTCAGAAATTCAAGTAACTTCGATTCAGTTAAACTAGAAAGTTGTGTATTCGTTATGGCACCAACTTCATTTAAGCCGAGGATGAGCCCATCTAAGTAAAGACCATCAACTGCCTTTTCAAACTTACTTTTCAATTCTAAGTCATGATCTGTTAAAAGAAAAGGTATAAAAAGTATAATTAAATGGCTGGAATAAAATAATTTGTTTATAATATTAATGTATTGTGTAAATCTGTAATAATTAAGTAAGAGTTAATTACCGTGAACCGAAGCTTTTAGCCAATTTTTATTTGGATAAAAGCGGATTTCTTTGTTCTTTCTAGATATACATCCCAAGAGAACAAATAATTAAAACGTACATAGATATTGGCAATACAAAGTAATTGATTTTTTTTAGAAAACCTCCTCAACTATTAAATAAGTCAGTTAATTACCTGGAACCTCGCGATTCAACTAATTAAATAATGTACAATACAGTAGGTGTAAATAAACTATGTAGTTTACTGTACCTATTAATAGGTCATTTACTTGAAAATCAGCCACTGGTTTCTGTGGTTTACATGCAGTCTGAGGGTTTTGAAGTAGATGGGTAATGTCTGACACTTTAGGGCTCAGTGCTCCTCTAACAGTAAAATTCCACTGAATAGGAACAAGCTTCTGCTTCAGTCGCACATGTCTTGCTCTCCCTTTATAGATATTTATGTTGTCATACATCAGTATAACAGGAATTGAAGGTGGACAACGTAATTTGACAATATCTTCAAATGCCTTGATGCGTTTACCCAAGAAATTCAAGCTAATTAAAAAAATTGCAACCAAAGAAAGAGTTACTAGGTGGATGGATGGTAACTGCCGAGATTTTTAAAATCGGAATATCCAGACATTTCAAGCGAAGTAAAATGTGATGAAATGGAATGAAATAGGGCTTATTTATGCCAAAAAAGGTGACGTTTTAAGTATGTTGAAAGTAGCAAATCAAATACATGGGAGATAAACTAATGTGGAAGCATGGGTGGCGTGTGCTGTTAGGGCGCTGCCTCTCACCGCTGTAGTTAAGCCCAGTTGGACGGGGTTAGTACTTGGATGGGACTGTCTGGGAATAACCCTGTTCTCGAACTTGAATTTCATGTGAGTAGAGTTTAGTTGGTCTCTCCTGTGCTTCGTCCCTCCGTAAAATCAACACTTAGGTCTTAGCTTATGTCGTGCACTTTTAACATGAGCCTCTGGCTCGGACGATTGGGCGACCACATCCTGTGCTTACGACGTTAAATAAATCATTACTCATTACTCAATAGATGCAAAAATGTTAAATCGTTTGCTATTTTTACAGTTGATATCCAAAATACTGCAATTACCTATTGTAGCTCTTGGCGACACACAATAGCTAATTGGGTGCACATATTTATCAATTTATTTCCAAAGCCCGTTTTCCAGTCGCGCGTCACAGCCCAGATATACAAACTTGTGAGTACTTAGCAATGTTAGTAAAAAATAAAACCAAGCAATTGTCTTGATTATAGGCCTAATTTTATTCCTGACATTTACGAATGACAACATCTAGGGATAAAAGCGTACTTGAAGTAAAGGAAGATTACTTTTAGGGAGTGCAATTACATGGCAGGGCCATATATGGCCACCGATGCAGTTAGTCCACTTGTGTTTTTGCGTAAATATTATAGTTACTTTTGGGGGTTAGTATTATACTATAATATTCTGGTTCATCAATAACCAGTCCCTTTAAGTGAAAAGAAAACCCCATAAACACAGGCTTCTTCTCAATATAATGCGTGCGCGCACCCATCAGCACACACACAGCCAACCAATTTATGTGTGCGCTATATCACACGCACAAACTTGTCTTCAACTCCGCGGTGACCACAATTATACTTTTACTCGTAAAAACGACTGAAGAACTATAGTATGAACTATAGTATTTATTTGAATACTATATATATATAATACTATAGTATAGTATTTATTTGAAGTATTCAATTCGTTTTCAATATAAAGTTTCACAAACAAATGGTAATATCTCACAATGTAGTGTAACGTCTTAAAACGTAGCATGAAGCTGGATTTCCACTAGGCGTGAAATATCGCGCGCTCGACTTTTCTATTGTACAAATTGAATAGTTTTCTACTTCGTCTACATGGAAACTCACAAGACAAAAGAACCTCCTGGAAATCCAACTTAACGTTTTACAACGTAGTGTAACTTCTATGCAAATATGAATATTTAATCATCTAACTGCATCGCACGGACTCGGACAGTTCAAATTATTTTGGCAATTGGCCACACACATACTAGTTTCCATATTGAGAAGTATTTCCAATCTATAGAGCACAATGAAAGCGGTATTGGCCTAATTTTATCCATCATTTATGAATAAAATTAGGCCTATAATCTTTCACATAATTTTCACATGGCAAAGATATTTTTGTCATTCATCCAACCAACACTATAAACAGTCAGTGAACGATAAATCGCAGATGTTTGAAATGGCAGAAATGCAGCAAAGACACGAATGTTCAATAATATATGTCTGCTGAAAATGTGCAAGCGCATTTGTGATTGGTGGAAATTGACAATGACAAGCTCACGAGCCCAGCTGTGATTTCAGGGGGGGCATGGCCAGAAATAAAGCTGGAAACCGAGCCTAGGAGAAGGGCCCCCTATAATTTTTTAGATTCGAGTTTTTGACAAAAAAACATGAGGCTCAGAAAACATAAAGATCTATCAGTAACGCTAACTTCATTTTTAGCCAACCCAGGGGACTAATTGAGAACATATAGACATGACCAGTACCATATGTGTGATGTCATCAGGGCCACCCGAATTGACCCATGTGACATCATCAGGGGCCCAAAATCGATAATTTGTCCCAGGTCCCACAATTTCTCTTGGTAGCCCTGGTGACATAAACACATTAAATATGAGATGTAATTGCTTGATGTATTTACACTGTCACTTAATTGTCCTAATAAAAAAGCTACCAGCACCCTTGGCCCAATGTCAATATTCTTTCTAAATCCAAATTTTACTCTCTCCCAGTTAAAAAGTTCTTTCAAAGGTAGGGCATGCTGATTGTTGTAGATACATATTATTTTGTAATATTAATAATAATAATAATAATAATAATAATAATAAATAAAAAATATAATAATAAAATTTCATAAATATACTTACTAAAAACTGTAAGATTTAGTTAGCCCAAATGGTTCCAAAAATTGAAGTAAGGCTTTCCCAGCTCCATTTGCAAGGAGTAATAATCCAAATAGTGTTGAAACATCACTTTTAGACTTCTGACTACGAATATCCTCTAAGGCACATAATATTTGAACAGCGCATTTAAATTTATGGTCTGTTGTCTTTTTCCCATCTGCATTTCTGGATGTGTGTTTCCCAACAGCTAAGATATGCAGAAGCTCTGTAATGATAGGACACTGTTCCTTAACATTTGCAGCAACGCTGTCAAAAAACATTGTTGGAATTAAAATATCCAAGTCATCGAATTCTACAACTGAGTCCCTTAAGTCCAGTTTGCTAAGATGTGCAACAATTTTCATTTCATCTTCAATTTTCCCTTTACCCATTAACAATTCATTTTCTAGTTGTTGAACCCTTTCTTTTAGTTTTTGGTTTTCATCTTCCAGAGTTTTAATTTTTTCTTCATGAAGACTTGAACCACATTCACCTTCACAAGTTTTATTTTTTTCTTCAGGGAGAGTTGAAGGAGCATTAATTGTTTTCTTGTTTTCAAGGTTAACATAGACTGGTCTGATAGAAAAAGGTTAGGGGAAATATTGTTTAGGAATTTACTAGTAGTAGACAAATTGAAATAAACTTGTTCGTTCAGTTAAAAGGATACATGCGTGATCTGTAGTCTTTGCCATTTGGATTTCGTGAGCCATATTTAACCCTCTTCTTCTGAACCAGGTTCCCAAATGCTGTATTGATGGCTTCATCAAGTTTCGGCCTTGTGACTGAATGACCAGTAAATTGTTGCATTGCCTCAATGGCGTCTGCTACTGTCACAGAACTCATTGGGTTTACTTCAAAAAGCTCTTCGACAGGCAAATCAACAACTAATAAGGTATAAATAATACATAAGGCAAGTTTTGAATGTCCACATGGACATTACCGGTTTGGGAAGCAACTGAGAAAAATAATATTATGTTAATATTAAGGTGACACACGGCAAACTTAAATTATATGCATGCAGCCAACAGCTTTTTACTCATATTAAACATCGTATCTCACCTCCGCGTGTTTTTTTCGTTTGTCTTCTTGGAGTTGG
The DNA here is from genome assembly GCA_035771165.1 of Paragorgia papillata. Classification (NCBI taxonomy): domain Eukaryota; kingdom Metazoa; phylum Cnidaria; class Anthozoa; order Scleralcyonacea; family Coralliidae; genus Paragorgia; species Paragorgia papillata. Next base: position 427,110 of record JAWNZC010000194.1, on the reverse strand, counting down.
CGTGAAGTCGGCGCTATGGAACAGTCGTTTAGCTGTGTTTATTATTTCTTGTTCGTTGTCTTCGTCGTCTATTTAATTAAAAGGTGAAAGAAACCCTACGATCTCAACCCGGAATACTCCATTATGTCACAAATTCAGAAATTCTCAATAAACTTAATATATGCAAATATTTATGTAAATTTTTGTAATTTGATACAATTTTTACATTGGAATTTACCTTCCGATGCTTCGGACATGTATTCCATTTGTGATTCCGCCATGACAATCATGCATAATTTCCAGTTACACGTCGGTTTTCCTTGACACGGCGGGCTGTTGCCTGTATAATTTGGGGCCAGTTTTGGGGCCAGATTTGGGGCCAGGCAAAACATTTTATTCCAGGCCTCTCACAATTCGGTCTGCCGCTCGACGTTAAGAAGAGAGGCCTGGGAACCAGGCTGCCCTGAGTGGACAATTAAACCATCGTTAGTGGAGGGGATGGTTTGGAAACTCGGCAAAAGTCATCGTTCCATGCTTTTGTTCAATTTGTCTAATTTCACAGTCCCAATTGTTTTTTTTTAACACAATAGTTCATGTTGGAGGAAGGCAATTGGTTGAAGAAAGGACATTCTTTGGACACGTGATGACAAAGGACTGCACAACAAACAAAGGACTTACACTTATTAAACCCGAACATTGCTATTGGATGACTGCTTCATTATACAGAAAATACAATACGTTCAGAGCTTACAAACCATCCCCCTTCACTAACTTAACATACTTTTCAGTTTTTGGTTTCCTTGCTTCATTTTTTAGATATTTCAGTTCGTTTAATATGTAAAACTTACATGTTGTGACGTACACCATCATAATTATGCATAATGACTTATTGAAGAAGGTTACATATCTTTACTATTATCAAACAAAAGGACTTCAAATTCTACATGTTTAATTGATGTTGTCGAAGAAAGACAACATTCCAATTCAGTTTGGGTTTGATAATAGCAAAGATAAACAACTTCTCTGATAAGTCGCTATGCATGTCACAACATGTGACATTTACATACATGTATCAAACAAACTTAAATATCTTAGAAACAATGCAAGGAAACCCAAAAAACTTCAAAAGATATTACTTTGTAAGTGGTCTTTCAAATGAGACACAGTTAACTTAATTTTCATGTCATGTGCACTCTTTAACGCCAGTTGATTTTACTTGTCAAACTGTGATTCCTTTAATGTCATTCTGGGCTGAAAACAGTCGTTTTTTAGTTTTATTATTTTTGTCTATTGTCAAACTAAAAGGAGATGCATGCCTCAGATGTCAATGGGTTAATGCAGGCTAGACGAATAAAACAATATAAAAATGTAAGGCAGTGTTTTGGATAAAGCAAAGTGAAAAAGTGGTGAACTGCTGAAATTAATTTTAGTAAAAATACATGTAGCGAGTTTGTTTGTCAATTGGTAGTAGAGATACATGTATACAGATACAGTATACAGGTATATATGCTTGTTAACCCAATGACTCCAGAATTGTGCCCTTTCACATCACAAAAACATGTAAGATCAGTAAAATAGTAATTAATGAAAGCGACGTTTTTTGCCAGTTTGATAATTCTGCAACAGCGACCACCTGATGAGTCTGGATTTAGGTCATTTCTAGAAGTTCGATTGGACTGGAAGGTATTGTTTAAATAGAAATTGTAATTAATTTCCTGGTAAGGTTATAAGAGTGACCTCCAGACTCAAAAAAAGAAATCTGGTAATTAATTCACAGAAATCTAAACCTGTTTCTTTGACACCATTAATGCCAGTTGCACCAACATTCCCCCTGCCAACCACCACTGGGAACAGTCTGTCACTGGATCAAAATCCTGGTTTTCTCACCTCGGAACCAAGACAAGAAAGTTACGCATCAGATGATGGGTTACTTCCAGGGGCTACCGTGATAGCTGCAGTTAACAGTGTATTAACACCAAATACCAGCACTAAGTATGTAGAGAATAGTACATGAATGTGTGGAAATATTAAATTTATTCCAAGTGTTGACCAGGATATCTCACGAGCAAGCAAAGCAAACGGGTGAGATATCTGGCTAGACACGAGTCCTATTTCCCCACAAAATAGAGCAGTAAACTCTGTGTCCCGTGGTAATCGACACATGTCAGATTATCATAAATAATCACACGTGGGATTATCATTTTTATTAGTGGCGGAAACATCATTTAAAAATACGTTAATAATTCATGAGGAAAACTCGAAGGAAAATCATGACCGTGATGTGTGTCTATGATAGAGACATGCTCGCTATTTTCGAGGAACTTTTTCTTCGATTTTGTGGCTCTGACAACTTCAATTTTCAAAATTGATTTCTATATGAGATTATTATATGGATAGTTTTTTAAGCCATTTAAATAACTCGCAGTACTGTAAGTGTATTATCAGATCTAAAACACTCGGCTATCGCCTTGTGTCTTAAATCTGATAAAACACTCCTGCTCCTTATTTAAATAGTACATAAAACACTCTATTTCATACAATAAAACAATTTCTCACTAGTAAAGTATTGAATGAAATCTTTGGAAACTATGCTATTTGACTAATTTTATCTGTGTTTATTGCCTAGGGATGTTTGATAACCTAAATGCATGTAACAATGGTTAGCCGTTCATTTGCTTCAACTGGTATGTCATCTGCAGCTAGTTCCAGTTTAAGTCCAAGTTTTCAAAGACAGGACCAATGTGAAAGTAAGTTGAAAGGATAGTATTTTGATTGGACCAAATGTACATTGTATCAGATAAACTCTTAATGATTGCTTTCATTCACTTTTTATTACATGTATCGTGAATAACCTGACAACTTCTATCGAGCGTAACAGGTTGTTGTTCATCCATTTAAGATTGTTCATTGTATAATTGTTTTTGGCAAAATGAGTGGTGCAAGGAGCATTGTGTTGTATGCCTTTGAGTGTTTTGACTTCCTTCCTAAAAATAAACATCTTGAAACTCAAAATACATATATTGGCTAAAACAAGACAGCCATTTACTCGTATTTTTTGGCTAATATTTTTCCTTCATATATTTCAAGTTGTCTATTTTTTTGGTTGTGCTTGTCTTGTTTTTTTTTTGTTTTTTTTAATTGTTGGCTAACTGCAGTTTTTTTACTGTAGCTTAATGTATCTCTATTCAAAGACCGGCTAACATGATACTTACAGTATTCCCATACTGAGCAGGCCTCACAGAGCATGGGTGGTAATATTGACTTGTGTGGAGTCCACTTACATGCTAGTATACAAAGCAAAATGAAATCTGCATTTGAGTTTCTGGGTTTCCATCAACTCCGTTCTAAGGCCCTGTTTACATGGAGGTAGCGTAACCCTTCTAGAAGGGTTACCCTCTATTGTATTTCCCTGTTTATTTTAAGCTTTGTTTTACATGAGAGGGACGGTTACCCTAGGAGGAGGGTTACCCTATCTGCTTGCTAGGGTAACCCTGGTGGCAGGGCTATTATATATATATATATATATATATATATATATATATATATATATATATATATATATATATACATACATATATATATATATACATATACATATACATACATATACATATATATATATATATATAATATATATATATATATATATATATATATATATATATATATATATATATATATATATAGCACTCTGGGCCCATGCGCACTTCACGCTATCTGAATGTATTTCACCGATGCTGTCCCACATGTGTATAAGTAATTGATGAAATTCATTCAGATTGTTCCAAGCTACACTGATGAGCTGTTGTACAGCGAAACACTGTGTCTGTAGATTGAACTATATATATATATATATATATATATATATATATATATATATATATATATATATATATATATATATATATATTATATATATATATATATATATATAAACAAATGGAGGTAGAACGACTCAACAAATTTGATTAGGCATATTTATTACTATTTAGTTTCGTACCACGAGATGTGGCACTCTTCAGATAAAACGGTACGAAACTAAATAGTAATAAATATGCCTAATCAAATTTGTTGAGTCGTTCTACCTCCATTTGTTTAATATGCTCTGGGTATCCATTGAGCACTCTGCCAAATGTTATTATAACCTACTCAACCTATCTATATATATATATATATATATATATATATATATATATATATATATATATATATATATATATATATATAATATATACGACACATACAACAATCTTTTGCATGACAATATAACAAAAACATATAAACATGGATCAGAGGGCACCATAGAACAGATAGACAATGAACTGAAACACATTTCGAATAACTTGGGAATTGGCGACCGTATTGAACACATGAAAAAACGCGAAACATTTATTTCGCTCAAAGATCATAAGGATAATTTCGAAAACAACCCAACATGCCGATTAATTAATCCTGCTAAAAGTGAGTCCGGAAAGCTCAGCAAAGTAATTCTTGATAAAATCAACTCTAAGTTAAGGAACATTTTTAACGTAAATCAATGGAGAAACACACAAGAAGTAATCGAATGGTTTGGCAACATTGAAGAGAAAAACAGACATACCTTCATTTCGTTTGACATTGTTAATTTCTACCCTTCAATTTCAGAAGACCTTCTGGACCAAGCATTATCTTGGGCCAGAAATTTGGCTATCATTACCGAAAGTGACATTTCAATAATAAAACACGCTAGAAAATCGCTCCTTTTCAACAACGAAAAACCGTGGATAAAAAAAGACAGCAACAGTTTATTTGATGTTACCATGGGTAGCTATGACGGCGCTGAAGTATGCGAACTAGTAGGCCTTTTCATTCTAAACGACCTAGGGAAAAAGTTTGGCAACCAAAATATTGGCCTATATAGAGACGACGGATTGGCAGTACTAAAAAATAAGACCGCACGATTGGCAGACAAAACAAGAAAAGATCTTCACAAAAGTTTCGAACAGTTTGGCTTAAAAATCACGGCAGAAGCAAATTTAATTTCAGTAAACTTTTTAGACGTTACTTTCGACCTAAGCAATGGAAAATACAAACCTTTTCGAAAGCCCAATGACGATCCATTATACATAAACAAGCAATCAAACCACCCACCAAGCATTTTAAGACAGCTACCTACATCAATCAACAAGCGCATTTCCCTCCTCTCGTCTGACGAGCGGACATTCCATGAAACCGCACCAATTTACCAAGATGCATTAAGGCGCAGCAATTTCAACCATGAGCTAAACTACACACAAGAAACACCACAGCAAACACGCAGAAATAGACACCGCAATATCATCTGGTTTAACCCTCCATTTAACCAAAACCTAAAGAAAACCAAGATCCTCGAAAAGAAAAGAAAACCAAAGAATCCAAGACAACCAAAGAATCCAAGACAACCAAAGAATCCAAGACAACGGTTAACAGGGAGGAAGAAAATCAAAATCATCAAAATGTTCCAAGCTCGAAGACTGGAGCACGACAACACATGAGGGAAAACAACAAGCCGGGTGATACTGATAAGATGAAATCTCAGACAAAGGAAAATCAACACAAGCATCCGTCTACCCAATCCAAGCCAGTACCAACAACAGTGATCATTGGGGATTCCATGATCAAAAAGGTCCAAGGATGGAACATTGGCAAGCGAGTAAAACGCAAGGTAGTTGTGAAATCTTTTTCAGGTGCCAGTACATCCGACATGAAACACTACCTCAAACCAACCATTGAGAGAAAACCTGAACAAGTTGTTCTTCATATTGGAACCAACGATCTTCGTCATTCTGAACCAGCAAAGGTTGTTGAGAACATAGTAGACCTTGCAAATCAGATTGAGAACAAGAGCAACACAAGTGTCATTATCTCTGAGCTAGTTACGAGAAATGACAAAGACGAGCTGAATGAGGCAGTGAAAGATGTCAACAAGAGACTGAAGAAGTCATGTAAAGAAAATGGTTGGCAATTGATTGAACACAAAAACATTAGAGGTAACAATCTAAACAATAGTGGTCTACACCTTAATGAAACGGGTAATAATATTATGTGTAATAATTTTGTTAATTGTTTAGGTATGTTTGCTTGATCTCATGCCAACCTCAACAGGGTGGAAAATAATACTAACCTAGATCGTCCAGTGATTCCGGAAACTCCCACCCATAATACATATGAATCCCATCATATGTCATTACCATCCTTTGGTATTCCTAATACCAGGGGTTTCAAGATAGCCTCCATTAACCTGGTTAGTCTGTATAAGCATATTGATCAACTTAGAATTTATATGCTTAACAAAGCTATTGATATTCTAGCTGTAAACGAGACACGTCTTGACCATACTACTTCAAATGGTGAAATTAATATTCCGGGTTATGATTTTGAGAGAAAAGATCGGAACAGATTTGGGGGTGGTGTAGGACTTTACATTAGAAGCTCCATTAACTACAAATGTCTGACAAATCTCAAAGAAAATGACTTTGAGATGCTTTTTATTCAGGTAACAAAACCTAAAACCAAACCCTTCATTGTAGGAACCTGGTATAGACCGCCAGGAACAACAATTGAAACTATAAATAATTTTGAAATGGTTCTTGAAAATTTAGAAGTTTATAATATGGAAGTAAATATTATAGGTGATCTAAATTGTAATGTTGGAGCCTCACCACCAGATCATAAAACTATAAAATTATTGGATATTTGCAATATGTATCAGTATAGCCAATTAATTGAGCAGCCTACACGTATTACTTAGGATACATCTTCCATAATTGACTTATTTTTAACAAATGATCCCCTCAAATACTCTCATATTGGAGTGTCAAATATTGGATTGAGTGATCATAGTCTTATATATGCAATAAGAAATATTTGTATTTCAAAATCAAGTCCTAAATTAGTAAAATGTAGATGCTTTAGAAAATTTGATCCTTTGAAATTCAGAAATGATCTCGCTATAGCCCCCTGGCATCTTATAGAGATTGAAAACAATCCAGATAGAGCATGGAACATATGGCAGCAGATGTTTTTGGACACTGCTGATAAACATGCACCATGTAAGACAAAGAGAATTCGGGGAAAACCCTCACCATGGATCACACATGAACTAAAAAAACA
>JAWNZC010000194.1:335000-410000 GCA_035771165.1 Paragorgia papillata | reverse complement strand
ATATATATATATATGTATATATATATATATGTATATATATATATGTATATATGTATATATGTATATATATATATATATGTATATATATGTATATATATATGTATATATATGTATATATATATATATATATATATATATATATATATATATATATATATATATATATATATATATATATATATAAAAGCCATGTAAACACGTTTGCTAGGGTGACCCTGGCAGTCGGGTTATGTTTCAATGAGGAACAGAAACGCGTACAGAACGAACAAAATATCTTAATGATTTTAGCATTGTGGCTGCCCTTCGTGTTCTTATACACCAGGCCTTGTGAAATACTTTGAAGATATCAAGCAAATGACACCAACAATAACATGTAAACCGAAAATATATAGTAAATGTCACGCCGAACCAAGGTGACCCTATTAGAAGAGTTAGCCCTTCTACAAAGGTCAACCTCACTCCATGTAAACAAGGACTATCTTTTGACTCGTTTCAAAGGGTAACCCTTCTAGAAGGGTTACCCTCCTCCATGTAAACAGGGCCAAAGTCAACCAACAAATCAGAATGGTCGAAAATTATTGTGTGCACCTAGTGCCATCCCTCAAATGGAATGCCAGTTGTATGGTATTCTGTTGTTTTTATACTTTGTGTTCCATGTGACTAAATTAATTCCTTCATCTTTTTCAACTACTAGGTCAGTTTAATAGCTTGAATAGCTCCAATAATGGAACGCCACCAGTATTTGCACCCAGGAATCCTACCTCTCTTAGGCAGGAGCAACATGATAGTAAGTTGCTTGCATTACAGTACATTAATTACATGTACACATTATTGTAAATTGGACCTAGTTGGTTGGATTTGATTACATTTACAACTGTTATCAATTACACCAAGTTGTAAGGGAAAATTGTACGATAAGTCATAATCTGGTAACTGTAACTCACTATCCAACACATGAATTTGCTTTGTACACTAGTTTTAATATTGATTTATCTGTTGGATATGGTGTGTCCAGCATGCAGTTACTAGTAATGGATATCATGACTTACCCAGCTGATGATTATCCTGCGGATAAGTCATCTGGGCTTCATAGAAACTGTCCCTGCCCCCCTTATTTTGCCTGCATTTTATTACATTGCTTCTTACACTGTACATGTATTTCTTATAGACTTTGAAAGATGTGTTCTGACAAAACTCAACACAGTTATCCAAAAGCAAGATGAAGCTTTGTCGATTTTCCGGGTGTTGTTAAGTGCAACAAGAGGGACTAGTGGCAATGACATGCTTGAGGACGTGCTTCCCAATCCAATTGATTGACTTGTAGACCTAGAGACATTGTCTGCTCGTCTTAACGAAGAGGATTTTGCGAAAAAAATGGTATGTATATACCTTTGATTTAATTGCAATGCTATCCTATCTGTGCATTGAAAAACCAAATGTTCTATCGAATAGCACTATCAGATAGATAACTTGCTATTTAGTGGATAAAATTTAAATTGATTGTTCAATGCACGAGTAGTGCTGTTCTCCATCGGGGTTTGTACCACCAGCTCCAGTGCTACATTTGTGTACAGGTATTATATTTATCATATTGTAATCTCCATATTATAATTTGATTTATACCTGGAGTGTGTACCTTTAATTTTCGTTCTAGAGAAGTGGGTTGTCATTTGATTTAAGTTGATGGGACTATTTTTAGTCATAGCAATTTTAGTGCCTCAAGGCCATGCCCAGCCTCAATCGGGGTTCGTACAAAACTTGAAAGTCCTTGAATTTTAAAACAAAAATTCAAGGCCTTGAATTTATAAAGATTAAGTGCTTGAAAATCTTCTTGAAAAAAATTCGCTTCCTCATTAAAGTGGCAATTTTAACAGTTTTTCGTGACATTTTACTGCTTTCTTGAAGTCTTCTTTTCAGCCAATTGGTCCTTGAATTTTCTAATATGTACAAGGCCTTGAATTTCACTCTTCCTGACATGTACGAACCCTGCTCAATTAAATTTTTATTGTTAGTTTTGTGGACCTGTTCATATAAATATACGTGTTTTTTGTCATGTTTTTTTTGTCACCTTTCCTCTATATTATACCAGCTCACTATTTATTTGTCTTTTACATTTGTACTTACAGTTCTTGGTTGCTCTGTGTAGCCACAGTTGCGCTGTTAGTACCAGACGAATTCTGGCAAAACTTGGCACGAATAAGCTTTGGTCCTTTTATAGTTTGAAAGGAAGGAAATCAAAACTGTCTTTCAAAGACCTTTCTATCTGCAGAATAGTAATTAGTAAGTATATCATTCTTTCATCCATTACACTGCATGAAATGGAAGTATAATACAGCAATATGCTAAAGAATGTTTACTACCTCGTCTTAGTTTCTGCCGAATATATAGTTGCTAGAAAGAAACTTTCTATAAAATACCTTACTACAGACTTTGCCAACATGGGCATGCATTGACATCTGGTTATCGAACACACCAAGATTGCGCACCGACTTAACAGGCATAATAGTTGATTCACCGACAGTGATAGAGTCAATAGATACTTTCAACAACTGCTGTCTGCAGCCAACTATTAAAAATTAAGTTTTAGTGTCGTTAATTTTATCGATGTGAAATCATCCAGGCTCGAACTTCAGCAATACATTCCTCAAATGATTTAACAGCATCTTCGTGTCTTGGGACGACAGAGTGTTGGGCTTGAACGAGAGATACATTTGCGTATCATCTGCATATCCATGGGCGCAAGGAAGATGTTTCGATACAATTTTAAAAATCCCGGAAGCGTAGATAAGAAACAGCAATGGGCCTAAGCAGCTTCCCTGAGGAACACCAGATGTCAGGCCATAACTTTTAGACTGGACATGATCAATGCAAATACGTTGCTCTCTTCCCATCAAAAAGGAGGCAATCCACTTTTGGGCATTACCCACAACTCCAAAGTCACATTCCAAGATATCCAACATAACCTTGTGATCAATGGTATCGAAGGCAGCGCTGAGGTCCAAGAGAATAAGCAATGTAATTTCCTGTCGATCCATGTTAGCGAGAATGTCATTTTGGACTTTAAGAAGGGCAGTCTCAGTAGAGTGAAACTCCCGGTAAGATGACTGATGTGGGGGCAGGAGGGAATTAATACAGCAATGATCTAACGTCTGCAATATCACTGCCTTCTCGGATGTTTTTGCAAGGAATGGAAGGTTGCTCACAGGCCTAAAGTTCGGGAAAATCAGTTCTAGGCCCAGTTTCTTCAGCAAAGGAAAAACCAGCACAATCTTCCAATCATCAGGTACGACACAATTTTGTACTGATAAATTCACCATCCGTGTGATGACAGGAACGAGAACATCACAGCACAACTTGGCCAAGTGGGAATAGGATCAAGTTGACAGGAGGCATTGGATGAGTCCATAATGATAGCACGTACCTCTTGCTCAGAAAGTGGAGAAATGGAGAAATGCTCAAGCTTGACCACAGATGGCGAGGATCCAACTTCGGGTGGGTTGACCATATTATTATCAACCTCCACCCCGATAAGTTCAATTCTCCTAAAGAAAAATTCTCCTAAAGAAAAATTCTCCAAACTCATTGGCCAAAACATGCGGATTGTCATAAGATGGTAACAAATTAGGTTGATGCCCCTTAGAAAGGGAATTAACAACACGGAACAATTTCTTAGTGTTTCCTGCACAATCGTCAATAAGATCAGAATAATATTTTCTTCGGTTATCATTCAGTTGGAAGGAATACTCATCACGTATTCTATGGTAGGCCTCCCTATCAAAAGGAAGACCAGTTTTCAGCATTCTTCTTTCCAACTTTCTTCGCTTAGATTTTAGTTTTCTGAGTTCATCGTTAAACCAAGGTATTTTGGGTCTCACAACCATAGTTTTTGTCATAAGGGGAGCGTGTTGGTCAAGTATAGACGATAAAGTGTCATCATACATTTCGCTAGCTCGTTAACTTGAGACCATGTCGTGTTCGTATAGAGTTCGGATATCAGCTTTAATGGCGTCGAGGTCCATCTGTTTTAGCTTACGGTAACGAATCTCCCTAACCGATAGACTAGGACGTGGGACATCAAGATTACACTCCTCAAATGAATGGTCAGAGAGGCGCAAAGTCGTATGCGGAACAGTGATATTAATGTCTATACTTGATCGTGAGATAATGAGATCAAGTGTGTGACCTGACAAGGGGGTAGGTACACCGACATGCTGAGTAAGGCCAAACGTCTCCAATAGCTCAAAAAAATTTTTGGCTTCATTATCGGAAGGACAATCTAGGTGAAAATTGAAATCTCCTGCGATGAGTAAAATTTCGGGGGACATCACAATATTCTCGAGATAGCTTGAGAACTCCTCAAAGAAAACAATAGATGAGACTGGATAAGCCTCAGAGTAAGGAGGGCGATACACAGCTACAACTTTGATGGTTTTGTTGTGTACATGAACAGTCCACTCAGAGAATTCAAATGATTGTTTCTCTTTCCCATCAATCATAGAAACATTGAGAGAATTTTTAAACATAATTCCAGTCCCACCACCGATTCTGTCACACTGTCTGGGAAAACGTTTAAAAGTATAACCATTCGAAGATAATGCGGCAATGCTAATACAATCATGGTCTTTTAGCCATGTTTCGGTAACACATAGGTCAATATCTGTGTTTATCCATAGTTAATATATACTGACCGGGTTTGGAAGGCCGGGTCACGTGACGAAATATGTTGGATTTTTGGTCACGTGGAACATACAGGGCATTCCGTGCATATTGTAAACAATCGTCCATAGTAATTCTATACAAAGAGTGTCGAATTACCATAACTTGCGAAACGAAAAAAGCTGTTGGTTTGGCGATATTTTTTACAATGCCCGGAGCAAATTGCTCAATATTTGGTTGCGGAACCAGCAGAAAACATGTTGGGCTCGGAATCTTTCGAATTCCGCCTGGCAAAGACGAGTTATCAACGAGAACTCGAGAGGCTTGGCTGAACGTAATCACAAAGGATCGAGTTGTGGACAAAAGCTTACGTCGCCAGATCGACACAGGCGAGCTGTATGTTTGCGAGAAACATTTCAAGACTGAAGAAATTGATTGTCGTAAGTGTATTCTTATTTTCCCCTCATAAACAATGAGTAAAACTGTGCGAAAAAGCGGCGAAAACTTGAAATAAATATGTCAATGAACAGACACCCGAGAACAATGAATTCCTTTGTGTAAATATAAACTCTGCTATCTGTGAGTAATGTCAAATGATATATGGTAGGGCTTGTAGGATTTGTAGCACTGCCACTGATCAAAGCGTTTTTTCACATAGTGAGAGTATAATTACAGAGTGTAGAGAATAATAAGCACTTTTTATGCATGAACTATCGTGGAATCTACATAATATCCGGCTGTACGTCTCTCAACCACAAGTACATGGTCAGGACTCAGAGGACATATGAGGCTTGTGGGGTTGAACTTTAGTCAGCTGTAAGCGATTGTATAAACTTTTGATTGCATGTTAAACTTTAGATATTTCGTTGAAATACCACACATAGACTGTCATAGTTCAACAGAGATAATAGTTTCAAAAACATGACAATTGCTCTTATAAAATGGCCAGAGCATACATACAAAATATGGTTATATGCATTTTAAACACGTTTTATTATAAATATCAATATCCTAAATATTGAAAGACTGAATCTTTTGAATTTAGGTATTATATATCCAACATATATTCCATGCAACAATATACTACAGAGTACAGCAGATTTAGGCTTTAATATGCCAAGAGTTTTATAATCATAGTTGGTCTCACTGGTACCCTGAGTATTATTATTAAATACTTTATTGGATAGTGACCAAACGGTAGAAGTGCGAACGGGACTCGAGGTCCCATGCGAGGCACTCCTCCAATTAAACATACAATAACAGACAATACATGTAGAATAAAATATACATAACTACAGTCGTAAGTAAACATATGCCACCAGCTGGAAAATCAAGGCTAAGATTTATTTAGGTAAGATTTGATAAAAAAAAAAACCCAAAAAAACCCAACAAAAACTGGCAATATGATACTTAAAATTGAGTGAGAGCAATAGTACCTTGAAATGATGTAAGGAACATTCAAAATAATTTAGTAATCAAGCAATAGCATATGTTTACCTCGCAAGTTAAACTCTATGACATGAACAAGTTCGATGTAATGACCATGTACAGGTCATGTCTACGTCGTAACAAGAGATTAATAAATGTATAAATAAAGTATCATTAAATGTGAAAAACGTGCAGTAAATTAAGAAAAATTATGAGTCTTCATTATTATCTAGTCAGTCTTACCACCATACAGTACTCACATAAAAAGTTATCAAAGGCTACACTTTAAGGCACCAGACTTAATCCTTTCGACAATTAAAATTATCTGACTTTAGACTGTATAAACTGTAAATTAACAAAGTATGGTGCACCTAGGCACATTGTGTTTTCATGGGTTAACAAGAGAGATTGGCAGTTTACTGTACATTGGCAGTTTTGTTAACCCATTAAGGTGCAAGGGTCTCCCCTTGACAAGTAAAATCATCTGGCCTCAGATGGGGTGAAATAACAATGTAGGATGCACCAGGATGCACTGTGCTTTAATGCGTATTCTTTTCTTGTGTGCAATAATATTCTCTGAGAATAAGGTACCAGTCTACTGACAAATGTTACAAAGTCTCTGTTTTGTCTTGAAAGCAGTCATTATCTTACTTTTTAGCCTCTACTCGTAAGAGACTGGTGCCAGGAGCAGTACCATCTTTAAATTTGCCAGTGAAGAGTACTACTACTTCTGCAACAACAACACAACGAGAGCTTGTTCGACATCAACTGGATAAACCTGTCGTATATCACAACTTGGAGAGCTTCAAGAGACGAATTCTGGATTTGAAGATGAAGGGATGGCTGAAAACCGAAAATGAGGACAGTGTCATTTTAGAGTTCTGGAATCCAACATTTTCCTTGCCCAAGCTAACTTGCTCTGTTGCCTCTGGTCTCGATTTTTCTGTTGCTGTATATAACTGGTTTCTACCTGATGATCATGCTATCTACAGTGAATTGAAGCGATCAGTAAAGCATACCAGCATCTCAACCATCATGTCCAAGCTAGAGAGTTATGAGATTTGTGAAGGCCTCAACAAAAATGAACTCGCATATTCAAAATGTGAAGACCCCAGTCCTAGCTGTAGTTCCAGCAGTGTCATTAGGCATACCATTCCCATAAAGCCCGAGCATTATGAAGAAGATGGCCCTCCCTTTCAAGCCTGTATCTTTTTGAGATCACCAGATTGTGAATTGCTTTGTGGTAACATTTCCTGCTCCAATTGTATCAAGCAAGAAAAGTCTGTCAACAAGCAGAAAGATAAACACAATGTACAACCACCTTAACCCCTAAAGGATAAAGCACCTCTGTCCAAATCAAGTAAGGAACGGTTGGTTGCTACAGTGCAAAGACAGAGGGTTGTCTGCAAGGAGCTTGAGGGTCGTATTTCGCAGTTGGAAAAAGAGATTGCAAAGAACAGCGTCTCTATAGATGAGACTTTGGAAAAGGATATTCTGGCAATACTTGCTGATAGTGGTGATGAGATCACCCCACATATGAGAGTTTTCTGGGAGCAACAACGGAAAATGCTTGCATCACCAAAGTTTGGAAGAAGATACCACCCACACATCATCCGATTTTGCCTTTCAATTCACGCCAAATCACCAGCAGCATATAAGGAATTGCGAGATTCTGGCATTTTGGTACTCCCGAGTGAAAAAACCCTGCGAGACTATCGGAACTTTTTCACACCTAAAGCTGGTTTCCACCCTAAAAAATGTAGAGCGGTTGAGGAATCAAACAAGCCAGTATTTCGATATCCAAAGGTATGTTGTCATTGCATTTGACGAAATGAAGATCCAGTCAAAGTTGGTCTTTAATAAACATTCCAATGAACTTATTGGTTTTGTCGATCTTGGCGAAGAGGAACTGAACACCAGTAGTCTTGGTTCAACTGATCTTGCCACACATGCCCTTGTTTTCTTTGTTAGAGGTGCAGCCACAGATTTGAAATATGCCCTTGGCTATTTCTTAACCAAAGATGTCACATGCTATCAGATCATGCCTTTGTTCTGGAAAGCGGTCTCTGTGCTCGAGCTTGTCTGCAACCTCTGGGTTTGTGCGGCTGTATCTGATGGAGCTTCACCAAATCGCCTATTTTTCCAACTGCATGCAGACCTAGTTGATGCAGACTCTGGAGATTTGGTACACTACAGTACCAACTTATTTGCCCCTAGCAGGAAGATCTACTTCTTTTCTGATGCCCCACATTTATTGAAGACTGCAAGAAACTGTCTTTTTAATTCTGGCAGTGGCAAACGCACCCATTACTTGTGGAACAACGACAAGTACATGCTTTGGGAACATATTGCAAAGCTGTACTATTCAGATCTGGATTTCGGATTACATCAGCTACCTAAGTTAACCGTAGAGCATATCCAACTCAAGTCCTATTCAAAGATGAAAGTCAGCTTTGCAGTTCAAGTATTGAGCAATACAGTGGCCGAAGCTCTCAAGCGGCACTATTTATCAGGAGAGGCAAGTGAAACAGCCAAGTTTTGCAAAATGATGAACGACTTCTTTGATTGCATGAATGTCCGTTCAACTTCAGAGCATCAAAGAAAGCGCAATCCACGGCTGGTCCCATACCAACACACAGATGATAGCAGGTTTGATTGGCTAAAGAATGAATTCTTACCATACTTGGCAAGCTGGAAATCATCGATTGATTCGAGAGAAGGTCCATTCTCAGATGATGACAGAGGGCGTATGTTCTTGAGTGTCCAAACCTTCACTGGCCTGAAGATGACGGTAAATTCAGTTGTTGCCCTGACAAGGTTTTTGTTGAGCGAAGGATTTGAGTTTGTGCTCACAGAACGTTTTTGCCAGGATGATGTCGAAGAGTACTTTGGTTACCAGCGAGCACAAGGAAGAAGGAATGATAACCCAACAGCAGTCGAGTTCGGGTATAATGACCTGAAGATTGCAACGTTGAGAGATGTTGCACCACAGTCCATTGAAGGAAATGTTTCTGGACGACATTCTGGTAAGCGAAGCAAGTGGTGTAATGTCAGTGAAGAGCCATTGCCAAAAAAAAAGAACAAAAACCAACCAAGAAATAGTTATCTTGAACATGTTATAAGTGCAACAAATGTACAGTAATATTGGTCATTTTGCAAGAACTGTGTTGACGTTGAACATTTTGAGAGAACTGAACCTACTGCTTATTTACTAACATGAACACTTAATTGCATAAGCAGCTATCCTTAAAAGTTTTACAAACTGATTAAAGGGTGTTCCTTATGAAGGTAGTAGTAATTGTACACAGTACCCAAGATGTTTAACAGTAGAGAGAAATTCCATGCTGTTTTAACTCATTAGTTTATTGAGAATTTTGCTTGATCTAGCTCTGCATGATATAAATTTGCAGCAATGAGACATTAGTGGTGGTCATACCAATATATTTGGCCTTACTTACCAGTTACTACCATGAAAAGTGTCTAATAGTTTACCAATATGTTAAGAATTCAAAATTAGAAAATGGACAATGAGCAATTACCGCTCCTATTAAGTGCTACAAATGCTTCATTATGACTGGCTAAGCAGCAATTTTTGTTGCTGAATTAGGTAGCATCTTGGCCTTGGGGTATTGTTTCTTAACCGATTATAGTAAACTGTGACGTAGCACTCCACAAGGAGTGTTAAATGCTTATTCCTGTCCAATCAGTACTTAAGTATTACAGTAGTAACTCTTTCAAATGCTGGATTATATTAAACCATATTAAACTGAAATTTAATACTAGTAAATTACTATACAAACATTTACAATTAACACCTTTTTACAAACTATTTACATTTAGCATTCAGTTGCAATAAATATTTTATTAACAATGACTCAAACCTTTTCTCACCAAATATTTCAAAACAAAAAGTTGATGCAGGACAAGAATTGCATCTGCTAATTAACAATTACTTGCAGGGAGTAGCATTCTATATGCTTGACATAATGAATAATTTCAATATAAACTATCGTGTGATCTATTAATCTTAGTTACAAGGCCTTTAAACGTTTCACCTACCATGTGTGACTGTGACTGGTTAAAAATGCTTTTTCTTCATTGCCCTAGAAATAATTGCATTTATCACTATTGAATATATTTAGCTGGAGGTTTGATCAAATGCAATAATATTTTAAAGCCACCTTGAAAAGACTAATGTGCTTCCTTGGTGGCGAAAATGGTTGAAGAACTACATTTAATACTAATTAATTATATTATTTCAGTTCACTACTAGCTTTCTTCAAGTCTTTCCGTAAAGCCTTCTTTCGCTTAACACCTTCACTCAATTTATATTTATTTACAATATCTTTGGCAAATGAAAAACATCTAACAGTAACATATAACTTTACAATATTTTCTAAACACAGGGACTGACATTCTTTAGTGATTTCCACATCACAATTTGCAATAATATTGCACCACAAGCTTTTTACAAGAGAAGAAGCCAAAACTTCATTCACTATTTTGTCTACTGGTAGACTAGTGACCTTGTCTTTATTTGTGTGCTTTCTACGGTGGCCCCTATCGGCAAACACAACAATAAAATTACCTGAACAGAAGACTAAGTATCTTATCACAAAACAAAATTACCTGTGCACAACACAGAATTAGCTATGCATAAAACAAAATTACCTGTGCACAACACAGAATTAGCTGTGCACAAAACAAAAATTACCTGTGCACAACACAGAATTAGCTGTGCACAAAACAAAAATTAACTGTACACAACACAGAATTAGCTGTGCACAAAACAAAAATTAACTGTGCACAACACAGAATTAGCTGTGCACAAAACAAAATTACCAGTGCACAACACAGAATTAGCTATGCACAAAACAAAATTACCTGTGCACAACACAGAATTAGCTATGCACAAAACAAAATTAGCTGTGCACAACACAGAATTACCTGTGCACAAAACAAAAATTAACTGTGCACACAAAATTTTATCTACACTAGTTCCCATGGCCTTGACAGTTTGACCGAGTGTACATTTGTATCCGCCATGTTTTCCAGCAATTAAATGTATACTAAATCTAGCAGTTATGTTCTGTGCTTTTTGTCGGCAAAATCTTCCA
Source organism: Paragorgia papillata (assembly GCA_035771165.1). Lineage (NCBI taxonomy): Eukaryota > Metazoa > Cnidaria > Anthozoa > Scleralcyonacea > Coralliidae > Paragorgia > Paragorgia papillata. The sequence goes on along the minus strand of JAWNZC010000194.1, from coordinate 398,799 downwards.
GAAAACAGTGTTTTTTGTACAAAATGTGGAAAGGAGTTAGCGACAAGCAACCGTGATAATAATCAAAGATCAACGACAACCTCGACGCCAAGAACAAACGCCATGTCTGTTAATTCCACTGCATCGTTAACTTCGTCTTCGTCGTCTTCGGGCAAAAGATGTCTTCCTTTTGAGAGCTTTTACGCCAAGAAAAGCAATGAAAGGTCGTCACACTTTAAAGTCAGTAAAAAATCAGGTAAAAAGCGTAGTGAGGAGCCAGACGATACTTTTGTAAACGTCGGTATGATGAAGCATGAAAAAGGCGAAACTAAGCCGATTAGGGGAAAGACATTGCCCTTAAAAGTTAGCAAGGACGTTGGATACGACGAATTTCTTGAAGCAGCATTGGTTAAGCGTAGAGCCTATGATCGGTCATTTGATAGAAGTATAAAGTGGATGTTAGTTTACCCAGATGGAAAACTTGCTAGAACATTGCCAGGATCTACTGAAAGTTTTACTGTAAGGAAATATAAAGAAGATATTGGAAAATCATACTCGAGTATAACAATTTACCTTTGTCCTCTGTTTCCTACTGATGAAAATACTGACAACCCTGGCTCTACTGATAACGATTTTTTCAATGGTGATTATGCAGATTATGAATCATTAATACCTATTGATGTCCTTGAAGAAATGCTGCCAGATGACACATTACTTGAAAATGTCTTCAGTGAAACTGATGGGAATTCATGTACAATTGTAACCTCAGCCAATTCTTCATCCTCACCAGGAGTTGAGTCCTTGACCAGTACTTGTTCCTTGCAAAACATGATGCAGGTTAGTGGTAACACTGCTGCTAGTAATCTTCCCATAGTAAATATTGATGATACTTGTGATGAAGAGGTCTTGGAGTGGTCGTCCCTAAGAGATGCCCTCAAGTCAAAGTTGCATGTCATTCTATCTGTCAAAGTTGTTGACCGACTTAAATAGGTTGTTAGAAGAAGAAAGATTTGGTCAGACACAATGGAAAAGCTTTCTTTATTTTCCCCCCCTAATAATGGTGGATTGCCAAACAAAGAGGTGACATTCCAGCCTTCAAAGTGTTCTTTGGATGTGAAATTTATTGGTGAAGAAGGTGTTGATCAAGGTGGACTTACTAGGGACTTCTTCTCATCTGTCTTTGATGCTGCCCGTACACATGTGATGCAAGGCAATACAGAAAAGCAGTACTTTACCCTTCAGCACAATTGTCTTGCACTTGAGGCCAGGGAGTATTTCTTTTATGGTGTGTTGGTAGGTCTAGCACTTTTACATGGTTGTCCTGGCCCTCGGAACTGGGCTCCCAGTCTCGCTTCATATATCTTGCAAATGGAGGTAAAAGAAGCATCAATAGATGAAGTACCTGACTATGAGGTTCGAACAAAGTTTTGCTACTTGTCGAAATGTGAGTCAGAGGAACAATGGAAAGAACTTCTGTTGGACTTCCCAGAAAGATTTGATGCAGGATATACAAAGGGGCAAATTTCGTTTGGAGAAAAGAACCGTTTTGTTGCAAAGATCATCTACCACTTTGTCATTAGTGTTTGTCATGAGGAAGTTCAGCAACTCGCAGAAGGTTTAAGGAAAGTTGGTGTCCTTTCATTGCTGGAGAGATTCAAGGAGGATGGTGTGGAGGAGCTGATCCCATCAACCAATCTTTCATCATCAGAAATCTTGGCTTTCTGGCAGGTGATTTATTCCCCTGAAGGTTCCAACAACAGAGTAACAGAGGAAGATATTGTCTACAACTTCTCCTTCTTTCTTGATGAAGTTGCACAGGGAAGAGTGAATGGCATACTAACCCATGATGTTGAATCTGGTGAAGCTGCAAGTACAAGCATTTCTCTACCAGATGTTATGCAATTTTTGACAGGGGCACGGTATTTCTGTCAGTCTCTGTCACAAGCAAGTATTGAATTTGATCATGAAGCAGTTGAAGGGAGGTGGATAGACTCATTAGTCATCAAGTTTCCTTGTAATTTGAGGTACACTGGATCTTCCAAAGATTTTGTCAAGAATCTTTCAGAAGATATTGTTTGTTCACCTGGATTTGGAAAGGCATAAACTGATAAAACTGTACAGTAGTAACTTAATTTCTAACTTATACATGTTCATTGCTATGACAAATCTTATGTGTGAGGTACCAGCTATATAGATACAGACTTACTGGTTAGTTAACATTATTTTGTATCTACTATAGACCCCTTGCACATGACGTCAAAATGGGCATCTTGGGGGACAACTTCAATGTCCCCCCAAGATGGCAGTTTTTACATCATGTGCAAGGAGTCTAGTCTGTCTACACTTAAGATATATTTATTTCAAGTGAAGGTGTTGTGTTACATTTGCAAACTTTTATAAGTTACATTAATTCAGACAATTATATATTTGAAATTTGGGCTTGTCCTTTGTAATTTTTGCTATTTTATCATGTGTCGCATTTTTAAGTTGGACTACCAGTACCGGTAGTTGTAATAAGTTAGAGCAGGTATGATATATTATGATCTAATATAATTATAATAATAATATTATTATTATATAATGTTTAAGCAACAGTTATATATTCTTTATTTTCTGTAGTATGTTAAATGTACCCATTATTTCATGTGTAATGTATGTGTGATGTGTCTGTTACTTATCTTCTATTCTTTATATAAGGGAGGGGGTAGACAGTACATCAAGCAAGTAGTTTTTCAAATTCTTTGTGAAAATTAATGTACTTTTCTCTGAGATTTTCAACTGATGTCATTCCTGACTGCAGAGGATTCATCACAACGTACATTGTATGTATAGGCATACAGCCCAAAAAAATGCAAGGGGGAGGGGGAAAAGTTTTAAAGAAAACTAAATATTCCCAAATTTCAAGCTTGAATTACAATATTGTTACATGTCATGTAGCAAATTTGCCCTTGATTTTGCCCAAATTTTCTGCATGCATGTGCTCTGATTTTCTTTGTGGAGGATTATTTGGGGCAGCACTGCCACCTTGTGCAACTACCGTATTTCCTCAATTAAGCACCCTGGGGGCTTATTAATTTTAGGTCATCAAAAGAGGAGCTTATTAGGGGCCTTAACAGAGGGAGGAGGGTTATTTAATTTTCTTTTAAGAAAAAAACCCTGAATTCTATTAATGGTGTTATTGTAGACAGACAATACATAGGTTTTTCAGTTGGGGTAGTGGGGTGGTGTGTGCTTAAAAGAGGGGTGCTTGTTTTTTTTACTTAATTGGGGGGGGGGGGAGGTTTAATAGAAGAAATAGTGGTATGTATGCATTGTATGCATGAAAAGGTACTAGGGTTTTAGCAAAGACCTAGGACCGTAACGATCTGAGTTAGAGGAAGAATGACATCCAATTACATCGCGTGAATCCCCTAGATGAGGAGATCTGCTGTTGGGGTATTAAATGCTTCTTAATAAAATATGTTTATTAAAAAAAAAGACCTTGGAAAGAAATATAATTACGTTTTATTAAGAAATAAAAAGGATAACAAATTATTCTGGTTGTGCCTGTTCCAGCAGAATGTGGTACAATTCTATGGCCTCCCTCCAAGTATGTGGTGGAGCTAAGTTTAAGAATTCCATCACATATGCAAAATACTCCGAGTAGTAGTTGTCATTGTCTGGAGCTGTGCAATACTCCTGCATGTCTTGCATTTCTTGTTCAGAAACTTGATATGCACAATTGTTTTCAGCCAAGAAATATAGTTCATCTGGTCTACCAGCCACTGTGTCGTGTCTTGATGGTCGGATTGCGTGGGTATTCCAATGGTCCTTTACATGATCAAGATCATTCTGGATTAGCTCTGAGAAACAAAACCAGAGACATTGCTGGTGCATGACTGTTGTTTGAATGATATCTTGTTCACGCAAGTCCTTAAAAAAATCAACCCACCACTGGCCCCTGTTTCGACTAAAGAATGACCACCAGCATTCAATACGTTGATTTGATGGTGACGTGCCATATCGATGAGCACGCAAGCCGGCAAATTCGTCGTTGTAGTTCTGGCGAAAGTAACACTGCATCGCTGACATTACTCCGTTCTCAGTTCCACAGTCAGTTTGGACAATTGTAGGACAACAGCCATGTTCTCTAACGCACTCTAAGAAATACTTGCCAATAACATATGGGTTGTTGTTTGTTCTGGTTACCGTCAGCCACATAATCCTACGGCTAAAGCCGTCAATGCAGCCGTGTATAGGGAACCCAAACGGTTTCAATTTGTCATGCCCATCTACATGCCAACACCAGTTTGGTCCAGGGTTTACATATTGTCTGCGTTTGAATCGGTGATTTCGTCTCATGCTTGAACCAACTGGATCTATCTCACGAAGTAATCTCTGAACGGTACTTCGTCGTGCATATATTTTGTATTTCAGACGGAGGCAATGCCACATGCTACGATATCCTTGTAAACACCCAGGACCATCTGCTTCGATTGCTATTGCCGAGCGAATTTGCTCATTGTCTTCAGAAAAACGTTTTCGTTTTAAGCCATATTCTTGAAGTCTGCTCTGGAGTGTTCTCACACACATCTTAACTCCATGATGCTTTTCTAAGAATTGCAAAATTGTATCATATTGAAATCCTTTCCCGAAATAATAACGTATCAAGCCCTCTATTGTTTCCAATGGATAACCACAGTTAGCACAAAAATTTAGACAATTGTCTAGATTTGCCATGCAAATCTGGCAAGTATTTTCCATCTTTGGAGATGTACGACAATGGTTGGTTTATGCAAAATACACCATAAAACGCATACGACATTAGCTCCACCAAAAGTATTCAGACTAGACAGCAATTTTGCTTTAACTAAACGTATGACCGGCAAATATTGTCAAGGACATTGGCACTAGGATACCGTGAGCGTTAAAAGAATAAGAATTCTATGTTTAAATTATTTTATTGTGCTAATTTTATGATAGGTAATTCGGTCTTGTGCACAGCTAATTCTGTGTTGTGCACAGTTAATTTTTGTTTTGTGCACAGCTAATTCTGTGTTGTGCACAGTTAATTTTTGTTTTGTGCACAGCTAATTCTGTGTTGTGCACAGTTAATCTTTGTTTTGTGCACAGCTAATTCTGCGTTGTGCACAGTTAATTTTTGTTTTGTGCACAGCTAATTCTGTGTTGTGCACAGTTAATTTTTGTTTTGTGCACAGCTAATTCTGTGTTGTGCACAGGTAATTTTTGATTTGTGCACAGCTAATTCTGTGTTGTGCACAGGTAATTTTGTTTTATGCATAGCTAATTCTGTGTTGTGCACAGGTAATTTTGTTTTGTGATAAGATAACTTAGTCTTCTGTTCAGGTAATTTTATTGTTGTGTTTGCCGATAGGGGCCACTGTAGCTTTCTAAAAACTAACTCACTAACTTCCATAATACTAACAAGCCATGAATGAGGTGACCAAAGGCCACCTCTTGATAAAGATGAGATATACTCATTGTCCTCTGTCGCAGTTCGCATTGAATACATTAATGCTTGAATTTCCTTGTTTCTCTGGGACTTTCACTGGGAACAATTCTTGCTTTTTCGGTACAAAGACCTTATGACATAACCTGCCAAATAGGTCAATGGCCCATGCTCTTGTAGCGATAAAGAAACCTCCTCCTAAAATAAGCCAGTAAAAAGACAATAAGTGTGATGCTACATTGATGCAGGTCCTTTTGGAAACCAAAAGGTAATGGACCTGGTTAGTACCCCAGTTGGTAGTTGTGTTTTAACCCACTTTCTGGCAGTACCCTACCACTGACGAGTAAATTGTCTGGCGTTTATAGACAGAGTAAAATGCTAAAATAGGGCACATCTGGGTGCATTGCCAGCTGATGGGTAAAACTTATTAAATAATTTGAGGTTAATTTTATTTAGGTTCTAATGTTTGCTATAATATACCATTTATAGACCCTATTCACCCCACAACCACAGGGTCACCAGATCAAACTGATAAATATAAATCTTCGTCTTGGGGTTGATCAGCGTCGGCCGCGGTCTGTAGTATGAAGTCTTGGTTGATGAGTATAAACACGCATGCCTATATTAAAAGAGTACAAAGCTTCTCGACGTTTCGAGCAAAGGCCCTTCGAGAAGCTTTGTACTCTTTTATAGGCGTGTGTGTGTGTATACTCATCAACCAAGGCTTCGTGATAAATATAAAACTGGCTATGTCGGAAAACAATTACCTCAGAGTCAGATGGTCCCTTGTCTTGCTCAATACATGTCAACAAACTCTCTGGGAGTTGAATGAGCATTAAAAACACCATCTTCTTGTCCGGATAAGGATGAAAATAATCATGCCAATGAGCGTTTGTGTTGCCATAAAACTCCTTGAGAAACTTGTCTTTGCTCTTCTTTCTTTTGAGCTTCAGAAGGAGGTCGTTCAAAAATTTCACAAAGGACTCACTTGGTTCCAGCTTAAAAACTTCTGCAGCTTGCTCTGGCTTGTAAAGCTTCTCTTCGTTAAGTAGCGACCAATATCTCGGATGATATCCCTGGTTTTATCCATCGTAATAACGACGTCTCTGGTAGAAGACGAAGTTCAACTTTCTCCCAATTCGGCCATGTGTTTACTTCGCTGATGCTTGGTTCGACCACCCTTCGACTTGCACATTTTCTCACAAAACTCGCAAGGGAATTGCTTATTTCCTTCGACCTAGAGATGAAGATTTAAGTTAGATTATAAGTTCGGTTATTGAAAAGGCATGGCTTACTTTGCTTTGATATTTTAACTCACCTCTTCATGAGAATTTTGAACCTCGATCATCACTTCCTCGACGTCCATATCGAGCATAGCAAGAGTTTGCTCAAAATCGTCTTCAAAAGCTGAATGAAAAGCCCCATCACCTTCACAAAACGGCAAAGAACCCTCCTCATCCATCTCCATGTGCTCAATACCGCTTGACTCCATAGACTTCGTATGTAACGAGTAAATAACGATTTTCGACAAAAATCCCTCTATTTTGTATACGTTTCTACTATGAACTGCAGCTGGAATGCACTATAATATGTCCGTGACGTATTTTTGGAACATATCCAAATAGGTGAGTGTTGCTTTGAAGTTTGCCGGCCTTCCAAACCCGGTCAGTATATATTAACTATGGTTTATCACATGATCAATAATGTCCGGAACTTTCTTTTTTACTGAACGAGCATTAACAAGGGCAAATTGCAAACTATTATGTGCACTATTATGTGATGTTTGAGCAGATGCAACAGACGAGTCGTCAGCCATATCTCTTGAGATAGACGTTCTTTCCACTTGCAATAAACAACTAGTAACACCGCACTGAATTTGAACAAGGTTAGTTTGCCCAACAGAGCGTTCAATATGATAAGGATTTCTAAAGGTTTTTTGAGTGGAAACGATGACAGGTATTAAACTAGCACTAGATATACAAGCCTTGGTTTTCCTCCCAGCTCTCACTCCCCTTCTGCGCCGATTAATTCCAAGATTGCCTATACGGTGTTTAACATCTAAGGTGACGACGGATGCATAGGGTTTAAGTAAATAGAATTGCTTAGCTGAATAAACAATTGACAGCTCGCCTCTTGAATAATTAGATCTCATAAAATTATCTTCGGTTGTTATACTAGAATATAAAGTTCTCTTTCCAGTTAAATGAGCACCAATTAATGTTGGTCCAGGGTTTCTTGAGATGTCCATATGTATGGTAAGATCTAATGAAAATAATCTTGAGGGTAACAAAAAGAAATTATCCAAGTAAAAGACGATGAAATTTGTTGTGAAACAACCGATGAAAACGAAACAGTTGTATCGCGTAAACGGGTAAAGAGATCGGTTAGATATAAACGTCAATTAGTATTTATAAAAAGATCAATAACCGGTGAAGAACGTATCGAAGCACAAACAGATATACTCGCGCAATCGAATGAGAACATTCATGTATACTCACACGTAAAATATAGAGAACTGCGGCGAATATTACTTTTAAAAGAAACGTACGTTACTAAATTATAACGCTTTAAAGAAATAGTGAATGATTTAGAATTAATTGAATGAAGACTTATAACAGACATAAAAAAAATCCATCCTAAAAAAAAAGCAACGTAAAAATATCTACTATGTAAAAAAAAATTTTCTCTCTTCAATAAAATATTTTTGCATTGTCTCATACCGTTTGCAATCAAATATCGGTAAATTTGGATATCAAAAAAAAAATCCAAAACCAAAATATCCTGAGTTTGATATAAATAAATCATTCTCAGTATTCTTTTTTTTTTGTATAAAGATTGATTTACATTCGAAACTAGAATAATACGTTCAACCCGCCCACGCACTCGCAAATCCAATTATTCGTTGTGCAAAAAAAATTTTTTATTACACACAACTCAACGCTATGACATAAATCCCGCTGTGCAATTATCCAAAATAAATATTACTTACACACGCAACTCAACAATTAAAGAACAAATAAAAGTGTTGGCAACCAAGGTCAAAGGGTCAACAAGGTTTTGAATATGTGTGTATATATAAGCATGTAACGCGAATAAAACAACTAAACAATGGTTGAGTTTATTGATGAATTTAGTTCTGTGGAATGCGAAAACTGTTTGTTTGAAATAAGTATACTGCCTATTGGTTCTCTCTATACATGGTTGGATACATATCGTAGACATTTGTACAGCTGGTTCGATATTCCAAAAACAAAACAAATCTTCGCGTTCCCGCTCATTGGATACCATTACCAACTCGACTCGTGTTACATAGATGGCGATATCAACGATTACATACCCGATTACTACATCCTAACGTATTCTTACTCAACAAGAATATACAATCTATTCACCACCTACAAGCATTCTTCGAAATATCGAGAAGACGATGAACATTTCACATCATATAATTCATGACGTACGACAAAAACACTCATTCAATGTCATGGCGTCACGCTAGAAGGACCTCCGCGCAACACAAACACAACATTGCGCAAAGAAATAATTTTATTTTTATTTTGAAAAAAAATTATTCTGAACCATTTTTTCACGTCGTCAACAACAGAAGGTGGAACGATAAGTGATATCACTCTTATATATACAAAACGGATACACTAAGAGCCACTGATACAGTCACTTACGCTTTCATTTCCTGTTGGTAATAAGGTCAACAAAACTATTTTTCCATAAACGGAAACCCAACTGGTTTTTGCTCACACCCCCGAAATGAAAAAAACCAAAACTTCTGTGATTGGGTAATTAATTAAAATGAAATTATGTGACTGGTTTAGAGCTCGTGCCAGTCTCCAACACATAAAAATAATAATATACTACTATTGAAATAAATTGAATGTTTAAAATTTATTAGATTTTGGTCTTGCAAGAGAGTCTATGAATGCCATGAATCTAGAAGAAAGGTCAGCTGATAGAATAACAAAAGGTGATGTGGCTCCTTAAGATTATAATAAGACCTATCATAAGATTATAAGTTGGTGAAAGAATAGCTAAGTATTTATGCTTAAAATAATGCCCCCTAGTACAGCATCACTACTAATACATAGGCTATGTATATTAAATGTTTAATTTCAGACTGCTCAAACTTCTAAATTTCATGGATCACAAGAGGCACCAATAAATTATACTGAAAGAAGAAGAACAGATGAAGGTGATTAATTCTTTGAAAGTTTTCATGGCGATAATGTAATATAAATAAGTTTTGTGGAAACACCACGTAAAATATTTCTCTGCTAAGCTTTTGGCCTGTTGACTCAGGCCTTCATCAGAGCAATGACATCAAGTTGTTGGCTCACGTCATTTATAACGTCCGTTTCCCCGATGTAAACCAAGCCACACTCACACGGAATGCGATATAGTTTATCTAAGCCTGGAGTGTATCGCATTCCGTGTGAGTGTGGCTTGGTTTACATCGGGGAAACGGGAAGAAATCTCTCAACTCGCCTGAAGGAGCACAAGACATGTTGCATTAAAGCCCAACAGGATAAATCTGCTGTTGCCAAACACGCTTGGAAGTATGACCATCGTGTTAAGTGGGAAGAGTCGTCACTCTTAGCCAGCGACAAGCAATACTTCACGCGAAGAACAAGGGAGTCTATTGAGATTGCAAAACATCGCACTATTTCTCAGGAAGGACAGCCATTAAACAGCACATGGTGTGCCCTATTCGGAGAAACTAAAAACAGAACTTCAGCTCATGGCACTGACTAATAAGAAAACAAAAAATATCGTGGAGAAAGGAATCATAGAGAAGATCACGCGACACAAGGAAACTCTCGCGCGGATCATAAATGCGGTGGACGAGCTAAAACTTCAAGTCGAGAGGGTAAAACTTGAAGAAGGGGTGAGTATTGACGACGAAGAGACATGGGGACAGGAGATTGAGAAAAGCGTCGATGAAGCCGACAACAACGTAACCCTTTTAACACACTGTCTAGAAGAAGCTGCAACGAGAGCCGAGAACGCGAAACTGGAAAAGGAGGAGATACTAGTAGCACGCAAACCTGAAGAACAACTTAAGTTCGAGCGAAAGAAAGCCGAGATGAAAGAAGTCAATAAACCGGAGAAATCAGGGAAGAAGAGCCTCGTCAGATTACCCAAATTGGCTATTACGAAATACGACGGAACATTTGATAAATGGCTTTCGTTCTGGAACACTTTCAAAGCAGAAGTCGACTCGCAAGACCTGCCCACAGTTACGAAATTCGCGTTTTTGAAGGAATTTTTACAACCGAATGTTCGCGAGGGAATTGACGGTTTGCCATTTTCTTGCGAAGCTTATGAAAGAGCAAAGAACATTCTGGAATCCAATTATGGCAACATTAATAAGATCGAACATGCCTATGTTGAGAACATCAGGAACTACTTTGCCTGTCGTCACCGGGAAACAGCCAGCCAAAGTACATCAATTTTACCACACCCTTATGTACAACGTACAGTCTTTGGAAACTTTGGGTAAGCTATCGGGTTGTTTGTCTATGATTTGGACAACCTTAGACATATTGCCAGACATGAAGCCAGAGTTAGCGAGTGGTCAAAAGGACTGGCAGAAGTGGGACTTCGCCCAATTATTACAAGCGCTGCAAGCTTGGGGAGAGATTCATCCGAAGTCCGAAGAAACGAGAAGACCCCCTGGAAACCAGAGACCTACCCGTCGTTTCTTTTCACGCACAATCCTTACCACCGAAAGCATGCGTTTATTGCGACAACCAGACCCACAAATCGTCCGAGTGCACTCGAGTGTCGTCCCCCTTGGAGCCTAGACGGAAGTTACCAATGAAAAATCGATGTTTCAATTGCACCGGAGACAAACACCGAGCCCCTCAGTATCGTAGTCGCACAACCTGCCAATACTGCAAGAAAATACATCACTCGTCGGTTTGCGAGCAAGCAAATGGAGAAGAAACGAAACCAGAAAATACAGAAGCAACGAGTACAGAAGATGGAGGATTGGGGTTGACAGCTACACTGCAAGAGAGCGAAAAGGTATGTCATCCAATCGTATTAGTCAAGGTCAACGGTGTGACGTGTCGCGCGTTACTAGACACCAGAGTAGAGGTGTGCATCGGATCGGATTGGACAGTTAGAATCCGATAATTGATTAAAAACTAAATCCGAGTCCGATCCGATCCGAAAAAAATATATCCGAATCCGATCCGATCCGACGTCAATAAAACATGTCGATCCGATCCGATCCGAAAAAATCCGAACTGAATTTATATCCTTTTCAATCAAGTCAAATGTTCCCTAATTCCTATTTTTAGGTTTTAAAACCAAACATAAACATTAATAAATGATACGATCAACTGTAAAACGTTTAATCAAATGAAATTTGTGCAGAAATTAGATAATTACAAAAAATAAGGTCGCTACTCGCTATAATCGAGAAATTTAACGTCAGCCGAAAGAACATCTGTGTCTCTGTGATCTACAATTCTAGAAAATCTACGGCATCATCCATTTCTAGTGTATCCCACGCTTTTTGCTTAAGAAAGCTCCGTATGCAAAGAAGCGCGTCGACATTCTTCGGGGCGAGTCGTGTACGTCGAACATTGATAGTCCATCCAGCTTGCGAGAACGATCTTTCTGCTGACGCACTGCTTGCAGGGCAGGATAAAATAAAACGTGCAACAACTGCCATTTTCGGATAAAGCCTTTCGTGGTCCTTCCAAAATGCGAGAATGTGAAACTCTTCGCCACCAGCAGAATGAGCAGATGTATATTTACCAACATCGAAGTCACTTCTACAAAACATTTGAACTTCGTCAATTACAGACGAAACCTTCCTTTTTTTCTTGTAGAAATCAATCTGAACATCGTCGATTTCGTCGCACGTGTTCCTCTTCCGTTTTGGTAGCACGGGTTCGCGCTCATCAGATTGAATAGATTCACTCTAAAATTAGAATATGGAATTATAAGTCTTCAAAGCTCGAATAGATTAGAATATAATTACAGTTATTTATTTTATACTATTTAGTATTTACCTCATTTCCATCATCGTCATCATTATCAGAGGATAGACCTTCTGTTTGATCCCCACTTATGCGCCCATAAAGGTAGTTGATTTTCTGGGAAACCGCGTTTCTTTGCTCTTCGTCCTCGATTTCTCTAACTCGTGGATCCATGGTTGCTGCAACAGCGTGGTAAATACCAACCCTCTTGCTTAATTTGGTGTCAATCGCCTTTCTCCCCACCGCCTTCATTTTCTTGATTGCAGCCATATCTTGGTCATTTTCACGGAACGCCGACTTTAGCTTCGCTTCCCAAAACGAGACTCTGTGGAGTGTAGGCTTTTTGTCTTGTTCTAATTCAAGGCCACAGCTGTGAAGGACCTTCAAAACACGGGATGTTTGGATAAGCAGTATTTTATTGATATCCTCCAAATAGTTTAGTTCATTCCGGGCATCCAAGAGGGTTGCGAGTTCATCCCAGCCTTCAACAACACTTCCTATCATTTCTCTGTACGTATAGAAACGAGTGGAAACTGTTTGTTTGAGAGTTTTTGTCAAACATGACTGTAGGTCAGTTCGCCTCACATGCTCAACAAGCTTTTTTGCAGCGCCAATGTTGCTTTTCACCTCTGAGGCGTCTTCGGACGTCACACACGCTTTCGCTATTAGCGAGCTGATATGGGCAATACAACCAATTTGATCATCATTTGGGAGATGACGAAAGGCAGCTGGCATCGTATTCGTGTTATCCGTTGCAACAAGTCGAAACGGTGCGTCCGGTACATTCTCCAGGTAAAACTTACCAATATTTACTGCGGTGTGATCCTCGAGATTGTACTCTGACGTTGACCAAATGAAGTTGCGCAGTGTCCAGTCAGGAGAAATGTGGTGCAGTGTGACTGACATATAGCTTATCCCAGTGTACTTTTCTTTCCAAAGATCAGTAGTAGTGCAGAACGGGTCACCTTTTAAAACACCTAACATTTTATTTCGAATTTCTTCATGGCGTTTGGGAAGATAATTCCGAGTAAGGATGGTTCTGTCCACAATATGTTCAGTCAAGTCAAGGTTTGCACCATACTTTGCGCCAAGTCTTGCTGCTGTTTTGAGCAACTGTTTGATGCCGTCTTTTTTAAAGCTTGACAGTGGACTGAAGTCCAAGGCTGCTGCGTCAATGGCGTCGATTTGTAACGATGCTTTCTCGGCTTCCGTTATCTTCACTGGCGGCTTCTCTTCAGCTGTTGAGGAGAATGTCAGTGTTGTTTGCCCTTTGGATAGCTTTGACGTGGAACAAATATGCTTGTTTAGTTGAGCATTTCCCTTGGCAGAACTGTACTTGTAAACCATTTTACAATCGTAACAAGCAACGAAATTTTCATAAACGGTTTCGTCAACCTTTGGAAACCCAAATTGCTTCCAACATTGCGATCTTTTCTTGCCGCCAACAGATTCAATCGATGCGCGATTAGATGCTTCTCGTAAGAGCTTTTCTACTTTTTCTTGCGAAAGTTTGGGAAAGCTATTGCTGTTATGTTCAGCAGCCATGTTCAACAATCAACACGACTAGACTGTGAAGTGTGAACTGTGAAGTGTGACGTGTGTTCACGACTATTGACGTATTTGAGACAACTTGTGTATCTTGTTACAGTAATATATGTCATCACTCATAAAAATATGTAAAGGCCGGTAATTATTATGAAATATGAACCATAAACACAGCAGCACAACTGCATGAAGCAGGTAATTATGTTAACAAATAGGATTAATTTCTCAACAGTATAAATATTTATTGTTTCATGTTCGTGAATCGTAATCCGATCAGATCTGACTGCCATACAACCTTTCCAATCCGATCCGATCCGATTACCAAACAACTTTTCTAATCCGATCCGATCCGAAATTTATATTTATCGCTCCGAATCCGATCGGATCGGATTCGGATCGGATTCGGATCGGATTTGCACACCTCTACACCAGAGCAACTGTGTCATGCCTCCGGATATATTATCGACAGACTTAAACTTGCGCCAATGCGCGCAGTCACGCGATCTATTCAGACCATCGTGGCAGTTGTAACGAAGAAAATTGAAATCTATGATTTGACTATTAGTGACACGAAAGGGCACTGTGTTATCCCTGTGCACGCGACACGAGTAAATCGAGGAGAACTTTTGTCGATCGAAAACAGCCGAATTTTGAAAAGATAATTCGTAAGTGCCCCCACTTGAGTGGTGTGGAAATGGAAGACACCGACACAAAGAGCATTCTTCCGGTTGATATTATCCTCGGCGCAAGCGAATATGTAAAGATCAACACGCACCAAACCCAGAGAACCGGGAAAATGGGCGAACCTGTGGTCGAATACACCAAGTTTGGCTGGACCTTGATGTCTGCGGGTGCTGAAACTGACGTAAGCAACATGTTTCTTACTCAGACCACCACGACCGACTACGAAATGTTGTGTACATTGGACGTACTTGGCCTAGAGGACAAACCCATCGGAGATCAAGACGTGGTACATGCCGAGTTTCGAGAGCAACTCCAGCGCAGTCCAGAGGGGTGGTACGAAACGGCGGTTCCTTGGAAAGGAGCCCACCACCCCTTGACAAACAACAAAGCTGGAAGCCTGCAACGATTGGGGAGCTTGGTACAACGACTGAAGAAGACTTGATGAATACGATACAATCATCCAACAGCAGCTACAAGAGGGTGTGGTCGAGGATGCAGAAATGGCAGCAACCGGGAGAGAGTTATACATACCACACAAAGCTGTCGTCAGGCAGAAACAAAGATGTGAATCGTCTACGATGCCTCCTCGAAAGCCAACGTAGATTCGCCCTCTCTTAACGCTTGCCTCGATACGGGACCGGTACTACAAAACTAACTGTGGAAGGTGATTGTACGAGGTAGATTTTACCCCGTAGCACTTCTCGGTGACATCCACAAGGCATTTCTCCAAGTGCGAATTCGGGCCCAAGATCGAGACGCGCTGCGGTTCCACTGGCTACGTGACAAACATCTTCAACGAGTGCGCACCCTGAGGTTTACGCGAGCATTGTTTGGCTTGGCGCCTTCACCGTTCCTGCTTGGTGGGGTTTGGATGACTGCAGAGCCGAACATCCCGGTAGCGTGAGAGACATCGAGCGGGGGTTGTACGTCAGTAGTGATACCCCCACTCTGGAGTACGAAGGGATGCCGCCTCATTAAATATTGAACTTATTATTTATTCATTCTCAGGCTCATTTAGGACCTCCTAACCCTAATATCATTATTTATGCTTACGTCATTATCTCAAACTCCTTTGGCACGTAGTAACCCTAACTTTTACCCAACCCCCAAACCCTAGCTGTTACTCAACCCCACTGGGTTTCACTACGTCATATCCGATAGCTCTCCGACTGATTTCCGAAGTTCTGGGTTACGTCATTATCAAAAGGCGTTTGACTTTCTTGCAAGTAATAGTAATTACCTTTTCATTTATACACTTTACCCTGACAGTCGACAGTTGTGGGAGATAGACGTACAGAGCATGCGTACAGTAAACTTTAACAAAATAGACATTCTTTGCAAAGAATTAAAGAGAAATTGATAGACACACTTTATATTTTTTTATCTGAAACCTTGTTTGGAGAAATAGAGAGAATTTTGAACAGCCAAAGTGTCTGAACTGGCAGAGATAACATATAGACTTGACATATCAAACTCTTCGTATACAAATAGTCTATATCGTCTTCCAGACAAATATACCCCCAACGGTGCACTATATAAACTCGTCCAAAATATGCGGTTTTTCGGTTCGTGTGCCTCGTAAGTTGAAAATAATATTCACTTAGAAACGGATTATAAAATTTAGACGTATGCTACACATTCTTCCTTGATTTTGATAAAAATTCGTCGCATTTGGGAGTCGGACTCGGGGGGTTGAAAGTCGCGCGCTCTATAAGAATATTGCTCCAAAATCACCGTGTACAGCGGAAGTTGCGGGAAAACTGGTTCTAGTACTTCATTTAAGAATATGGCATTCACTTAGATCCGGTTTTGAAATCTACGTATTTTGGCGCGCATTTTGATACCTATTTCATACATATTCACCGCGAATTGGTCTCGGACTGATGGCCTTGTATTGTAGGTATTTGGGGATTTTGCTCTATATTTGCATATTGTTTACAACGTTAATTAATGCTGTTTCGACTGTTGGACATGATGGTGCAAAAGCAGGACCGCCGAATACTTACGAGATAAGCAAGTAAGGGAACATTTATATTTGTACCTTGTAAATACATAATCTCTCGTACTATTGTACATAGTTGTGAATATTTCGACAAATTTTTAATGTTGACAAATGTTGAAAACCTGAAATACATACACGGCTTGGGAATTGTGCTTCATATTATAAATAAATTTTATGTTTCATTTATTTACAGTTTGTTAATTTATACGCTGACTAAAGAGAGAACCCGAGACGATGGCGAGACCTATGAGTCCTGGTTAGGCGCTGTTATTGACCACATTTTGATTGAATCAGGAATACGTGGTGTTATCATTGGCAACCGAATATTAAATGTGTTTGGAAGCAAGATAAGCTCTCTATATTCGGCCCTAAAACGTGCAAAATGTGCAGGAGGGAAATCGGTTAGAAGGCTCATGAACAAGTGGGAACTGGGTCCAAAATATAGTTTCACCATACATTACAACGAATTGGAAGTTGTATGTCTTCAGAATGAAAACAAGAAGCTAAAAGGGGAAAAAAGAGTTCTTGAACAGTCGTTGGAGGAAGAGAGCACCAAAAGGATATGTGTGGAAGAAAAACTCGAGACTGCTACAAACATGGTCAAGCAAAATAAGGAACAATACAAGAAAAAATTTAAACAAATAGTAAATAAGGTAGCCAAATTGAGCAGCAATACGAAATCAAGGGGCCCAGACAAAAGGAAAAAATTTAGCGAATACTCCAAACAACACCAGGCACGGATTCGAAAGCAGTTGAAGGAGCAGTGTCAAACAACATTGTCATTTCTCAGGAACTACGATTATGTACCATCACAACTTGAGCTTTACAATCATGACACTGGGATGGTTGAAAGTTTCACTTTTATCGAGGACAATGAATTGAATGAATTGCCACAAGACAATGGGAATGACAAGGAAATCAGTGAAGCCAAAATTGATAAGATGAATATGTGGCTGTACCTTAAGGATAAGTTCAACTTATCAAATGAGGCATGGCGTGAAATTTCCATGGCATCAGATGGTGCACCATGTTTGAACAAAATTATAAAACACACGAGAAAGTTAAACCAAAAGTGGAACTTAAAATCCACCCCAGGAAAGGCAGAAGGAGTTCAGGTTAGTTTCCGGGAAACTATTGTGGAACATATCAAGAGACTAAAGGCCAGTGGTGTCATCCAGGATGGAGAGAGGATTAAAATAAAATTGAGTGGGGATGGCACTAACATAGGAAAGCGAATAAGTGTTGTTAACATAACATTTACCATCCTAAATGAGAAAACATTAGCAATGAGTGAAAGGGGAAACTACATATTGGCTGTACTTAGAACAACAGAAAGTTATGATACATTGGCTGAAAGTCTATCAGATATAGTTAAGGAAATGCAAGATCTAAAAGATATATCTGTTGACAATGAAACATTTTATTTTGAATATTTTCTTGGAGGGGATTGGAAGTTTCTCGCTTGTGTTTGTGGAATTGGGGCTGCGAATGCTGATTATGCATGTATATGGTGCAAATGTGCTCGTCTAGACCGGTGTGACACAACAAAACACTGGTGAATTTTGGATCCCGACAATGGTGCCCGGACATTAAATGAAATTGAGCGATATGCCAGATCTAGGAAATTTAACTGTAAGTTTAAACCCATTTTCCCTTTCATTCCTCTTAGTCATGTGGTAATTGATACACTTCATCTCTTCCTAAGAGTTTCTGATAACCTCATTGGACATTTAATAAGAGAGCTCAAAGTTTGCGACTCAATTGAAAAGAAAATCAAATTTTCTGATGGTTTCTGCAGAGAAAAGTATAGGAACATGTCAAGGTATGAGACATTCTTGCAAGAGTTAGGTATCCCATTTTCTTGGTATGTTGGAAAAGAAACCAAACAGTTGGAGTACCGAGATTTGACCGGGCCGGAGAAGGTAAAGCTTTTTCAAAACATAAACATTTCTTTTTTATTGCCAAATTCAGAAGATAAAGATACAATCCAGAAAGTTTGGGATGACTTTTGGAAAATTAGACAGGATTTGAAGCATGATTTTAATGCAGATGATGTGGAAGTTCTCAAAAGAAAGATCACCTCCTGGCTAGAACTCTATCTAACTGTTTATCAAGCGAAAGATGTGACACCCTACATACATGCACTTTATGCGCATGTGCCCGAGTTCCTGAGCTTATATACCAACCTTGAATATTTTACACAACAGGGCATGGAAAAATATAATGATATTACCTCTAAGAATTTTTTTCGATCAAGTAACCACAGGGGTGTTTCTGCACTTGAACAGATTTTTCTCAAAAAGAACAGAGTTCAGTATTTGGAGGCAGCTGGTTGTGCTAGGGTTAAAAAAATATATACTTGTTCTAATTGCAACAATATAGGGCACACAATAAAAACATGCACTGCTGAATGTAATAATTGTAAAAGTAGAACTTGTTGTGCACATCTTGTAAAGCATAATGGAAAATATCACCCTAAGTGCACTGTACCTATTGATACTACCACTAGTTGATGTCGCTGATTTGTAAACATTTTCAAAACTTTAAATCTCAACAGGAAAGGGGATTGTACATATAACACAAATACTGGGTAGAAAGCACATTTTTAAAAAATATATATTTGGTGATCTTAAATGTTTTATTATACAATACTGTACTAGAAATGAACTACAGTGTCTATTGGTATTTTACAGTAAAGTTGAACTGACCCCTGGGAGGGCAGGCAAACACAGGGGCATTTGACATTTTCAATGTTTTTTCAAATGCCCCTGTGTTTGCCGGTATCCGGTCGTTTCACCAACGTCTCGGGTAGGGTTAGGATTAGTTTTAGGGTTAGTTTTAGGGTTAGCTTTAGGGAAAGGATAGGGTTAGTTTTAGGGTTAGGATTGGTGTAGGGTTAGATTCAGGGTTAGATTTGGTGGCAAATCGATCCGAGACGTTGGTGAACTGCCTGTTGGTGAAACGACTAGTTGGCAAAACGACTGTAATTCTGTTTGCCCTCCCTCCCAGTGGTCAGGCGAAACATTGATTGGCGTGAAATTTAAATATTACAACTTCAAACATCATAGTTGCATTTATAGGAAAATAGAAAATGTTCAAATGCAATATTATGTCTTATTAATGCCTTTGCTTATATTGTACACTGTTTCCATTATTTTTGACAAACGTAAAAACTAACTGAGAACAGTCTTCGATTTCAGTCTTCACATATTTTCCTCCAATAACTTTGTACTCCACTATTGATGACTTCCGTCCCAATCAAAATTTTACAGTCCCTTCAATCACAAAGCAGTAATCACCACGGATATTTACTATCCTTTCGTCCCATTTCTGCCCAAGAATACCATCAAGCACTCGGTTTGACGAAATAGTGTAGACTAATCTACCTCTTTCCATAACACCCGCTGCAACACTGCCAAGTACACGTGTAAACACATCCTCGCTGACATCTATTTCGAGACGAACATCTGGGTCATCTTTTCGTCCAGAGTTCAAATTCCTTTTGATACCACGATACAAAACATCAATGAAATGATCAGCTCTATCGTCTAACGACGTCGTTGTCAAAACACGCGGCTTTTCATGGCGAATGAATGGAAAATATTCGCCTTCTCGGTCATATGGCCGCCACTCATCGAATCGCGAATCGTATCCTTTAAAGTGAATACGCACACGTTTATTCTCCTGATCAACCTCTTTAACCTCGACTTCGTAGAGATTGTTGTCTTTCTTCGGTCGTTTGATCCGCTCTTTTATGTTCGAAACAACGAATTCATCGGCAAAACATTGAGGTTTTTGTAAAGTTCGCTTAGGTCTGGACGCCATGTTGCTATTGTATGGCGCGCGTTTTTGTTGCCAAAAAAAACTGGACCCGAGTTTGATCAAATGTTCATCTTAAAGTGCCTATACGACCAAATGGGACTTTGTATTTTTCGAATCTTCGTGATCTGTAGATACGAAAATCTGAAAACAGAATTACATTTGGACTTTTCTTCTCAAAGTTATCGGCGTTTAAAAGTCCAAATTTTATCGACTTAGAATTTGAAAACCGCGTAAAGAGCTTGGAACCGAGTTAATGCCCTGTGACGTATCTATAGGAACTCATTCAAACTAAGAGGAAAACCATAACACAGCAAAAATATTAGCATTTAGTGCGTCAAAGTTTATTGCGACAAGTCGTGAATTTCGAAAATGCCAAATAAATGTGTTGTTGGCGGTTGTTCTAATGGTTCAAACCCAAATCAGGGAATTTCGTTGCACTTTATACCATTTGCTGAGGACGAAAGGCCAGAAGCGAAGAAAAGACGAAAGCAGTGGGTCGAATTTGTACGACTAAAGCGAGCCAAATGGGACCCGACTCCTAATTCAAGTATTTGCTCGGTACACTTCGCTAAAGAAGACTTTACAGAAAGGTTTTCGGGCGTTTCTAGTCCTAGACGTCGTTGGTTGGTTACCGACGAAATTGGCATCATCCCTATACCGAGACATCACAAATGTGTCGAAGAGAAACCTCTATCAGCTAGAGATAAAAGGAAGGTAGTGTACAATAATATACAACATTGAAATCTTGGTATTTTGTGGGATATGTGTAATTATAAAAGTCCAATATTCAACATCTTTTTGTTACTGTAAATTATTTGATTAGATTATAAAAGAAAATACGAGAACTTTGGTTGAAAAGGATAGCGAGGCCGAGAATGTTAGCGCTGAGTCACATCCGTTGGAGTTGAAACTTGAAGAAAACGAAACGACAGAGGAAATGCAATTACTAGTTTCTCCAAGCCAAGTATGTGTATAGTTTTATTTATCACAAAGCCACATTAGCTATACCCAACAGCTAAATATCCCTTGTTTATATTTATAATTTTGATTTGATATATGAAACCATGGTCCTTTTAAAATCAATGATGAAACCTTATATTCCTTGCTCTAGTGTACGCAAAAAAGCGTTCTCACCCAAACAGATGGTTGTGTTGGTTGTGCTGCGTTAATGAAAGAAAGGAGAAATATATGGAACAAGTATATTGATCTAAAAGCCAAATTCGAAGCAACAATCAAAGTGAAGCGAAGTAAAGGTCAGTGTACACGAGTTGTGTCAATAGCGGTTGTGTACCGCTCATTGCTGGGGAAAACCCCTCTATTTCACTCGGCTTCGGCGCTCCGCTAGTCATGCAACTTCGTACCAATCTTAGACGCTTTTCGTAGTTTAATAGTCACAATCAATAGTCATCCTATTCTTTACATTTATAGGTATTCAATGTGACATAATTTCAATTGGAGAAGAGCAGGATGCGGAGACTGATGATAACGCAATACCCTTAACCCAAAACGATGACGATGTAAACATGGACCATGACGCAGATTCCGAAGAGGATGTTAGCGAAGACGACGCATCTGTTAATCAGGATTTCGAGTGCGAAACAGAGACAGAATCTGAGGCGGAAACATGTTTAGACAACAATAGGTAACACAAAATAAAACGCGCAAATAAACAAAAATATAGACCTTGAGATTTGTGGTTCACTGCGAGGTTCACTGCATGTCAAGTCGTAATCAGATTAACGCGTTAATAATACCCGATTTTCTAAACAAATTTTAGGGTTTGCGTAAAGAATACAAATCTGCGACAGGAGCCAAAATTCATCGTTTTCTTGTCACAATTACTTTTGCTGTTCAAGTTTTGCCACTACTGTAAAACGGATAACCCTCTCGTTGAAGCTCAAAAAGCTGGAACTGCAGTTATTATAACAACAACTTGCTCAAACCCAAAATGTGGTAGACAACAGGATGTTTGGAGAAGTCAGCCTTTCATGCCTAGTTCACGGATAAATGCCGGTGATTTTCTTCTAAGCTTCGCCATTTTAGTTTCTGGAGGATCAGCCAGCAAAGTTATCCACTTGTTTCAGCACATGGGACTTTCCAGCATATCTCTGACAACCTTTTTCCAACACCAACGTGTATGTGCAGCTGTTTATTTATATATGTATCAGGTGTACAAAGTTTAACTATTCTAGAATCTAGACTATAATCACAAATGATCTTAGTTATTCACTCTTCCTGTCAGTGGTATATTGCAAAGTTTACTACTGAATGATATTTGATGAACTACGCATGTATACTTCCAATTTTCAAAACCCATGCAGTCAGCAAATTATGAAACCTTGTAGGCGTTGTTGCAATTGCAAAATGCTACTTTACAATATTCGTGTGAAGTTTGCCGACTATTGACAGGAAGCAGTCGATACACGTGTAATAATGTGCTTTTTTGGTATTATTTTTAAAGACAAAGCTATTTCCTGCAATCTTCCTTCACTGGAATCAATATCAGAAAAAAATTCTGGACCAGCTAAAAAATTCAGGGTCATCTTTGGTGATATCTGGTGATGGAAGACACGACAGTATGGGCCACAGTGCTAAATATGGTGCTTACACAGTATTTTGTTGTAGTGAACCTCAAATCATCCATTTTAGCCTAGTTCAGGTAATTAATATTTGTCTGCATTAACTATTCAGCATTGAAACAGTGTATTTGCTAAATACATCAGTATTACATTGATATATGAACCATAAATTGTACTGCAAAATTTCCCACTACTGATTGTACATGTCATTCCTACATGTAGATACATGTAAGAAAAACGTTGTGTTAAAGTTACTTAACGAGACCCTGCCCTCTTACCCTTTGTAATAAAGCTGTAATAATTCCAGCTATGGACAACCTGTTTCCATTTTAGAGAAATGAAGTTGGAAGCAGTAGCGCCATTGAATATGCTGCTTTTCAGCGATGCATGGACTTCCTTTTGCAAGAGCAAGGTTTGGATATCTTTACCTTTGTGTCAGACAGGCATTCCAGCATTGCAAAGCACATGAGAGAAAAGCTACCTAACATAACCCATTATTTCGATATATGGCATTTGAAAAAGAGTAAGTATCATAATGATGTTTAATTAAATTACATTCATACTGCAAAATCTCAATTATAAGCCTTCTATATACAATTCCCCTGTATTGCTACAAACCACTAAAATAAACAATCATATTCTTGTTCATAGAGTTGCACAAGATATTGTCCACATTAGCAAAGGAAGGAAATTGTGAAGAATTGGCTGAGTGGATACGACCCTGTGAGAATCACCTTTATTGGAGTGCAACATCAACTCACTCTGGTAATGGAAGAGTCATATTGGCGAAGTTTAAATCTTTTTTGAGTCATATTGTGGACAAACATGATGAATTGGATGACCCATTATTCAGCAAATGTGCCCATGGAGAACTGACACCAAAAAAGTGGCTCCTAAATGGTATGTCTAGGTATTACACAAGCCTGTCTAGTTAAAGGAACAGTATCTTATAAACTACATATTACTAAGTATTCAATATTTGTTTATAATATATGAACTCTGGGATTATTTTCTACATATGGTATATGTTTAGACTCTCCAGCATATGAAAAGCTGTGTACAGCCATACAGAACAAGTCACTGATGAAGGGTATCCAGCAAGCTTCACCATTTGACCAGACAAGCTGTTTAGAAGGGTTCCACTCTGTTGTTAACCAATTTTCCCCAAAAATGATTGCTTATTCTTTTTCTGGTATGCTCTGCAGGTATGTATGTCTATGGAAGTTACCTTGTGTGAAACACATTTCCATTTACTAACATGTTTTGTTGACAGATGCAAATCATCATTTTAATATAATTATCAATATTCATAAATTTGTATTTCTAAATTTCTAGACACATTTTGGCAGTCATACATTTTAATCAAAATTTGTTTCGTGCTGGCAAGATGAACAAAAAAGATGATTCACAACAAATTAAGATTGTCTACCCCAAATTCAAAAATGGAGAGGCAACCATTAGGGAGGTTAAAGTGAATCAAAATTTTGGTAAGGATCTGACAATGCAAACTTCAGTCATTGTGATGTCTGAATTTTTCTAACCTTTAATATATACCTGTCCTTTTCCTTCTATTTATTTAACTAGCATATGTTGATGAGATATACCAGACATACATAACAGCATCTAACAACACCCTTGAAGATGCCTGTATCCAACTACAACAAATGACACCAGCCCCCATGAACACTATGTTAGAAAAGGAACCAAGGGATGTGGCCATCAGGAAAAAGGAGACAAGAAAAAGCATGGTTGTGGCAAATGCTGAACCAACAACACCATGTATACTTTCACATGTCATTTAATTTCAGTTTGTGAAAAAATAATTTGTCGTTTCCAACAAAAAAAAAATAAACACTTCTAATTTGTATTTTTTGAACTTCTTTCAGTGTTGGAAGTTTTGGCTCGAGAACAGGCAGCAGCAGCAGCAGCAGCAGCAGCAGCAGCAGCACAAACCAGCTCATCACAAAGAGCACCTCCACGCTGTACCATCTGCAAGAATTTAATGAAAGGCCACAAACATGTACAAGATTGCCCAAAAAACAAAACAAATTGAGTAATTTTACTAATTTATACATTATAATGCAGCATATTTATTTAGATTCTGTACAGTGATAAACATGTTTTCAGTTTAGATATGACTGATAGGTTATCCAGTATAAATAAAGTCAGTTAGTTCACTCTGGTTTCCTCCTGTAGTAACACTGGACCTATGAGGAATGGTCCTTACTGGACCTCTAGGGAGAACAGTTTAAATATGACTGATAGAGTTATCTAGTACTGTATACTGTAAATAAAGTTAGTTTAGTTTACTCTGGCTTCCTCCTGTAGTAACACTGGATCAATGAGAGATGGTCCTTACTGGTCTAGTATAAATAAAGTTAGTTTTACAGCAATTTTTATAAAAATATATCTGAGTTAGCCTACTTCTTCTCACTTGCAGTTAGCAGTAAAAATACACAATAAACAAAATATTTTTAACGAGAACACTTCAAACAGCTTGCTACATACTGTCCTCCTCCACAAATCCCACAAAGCCTTCCTTCTCCTTTGGCTTGAACTGTGTTCTTATTTTATGGTAAGCACAAGCTGGTAAAGGATATCTTCTATTTCGGCCAAGACGTCCATAAATAAGCCACACAAAACTTCGGTAAGCTGTGCTACGAAAGAACCTACAAGTTAAAACATAAATAATTTTACCATACTTAGCTGATATTCAGAGACACTTGATCCAGAAGTTATTGTTTAGAGTTCATTGAATTACATTTGTACTGTATATTAAATATATTACCTATCTTCTGTACCAATTTGGCGATACTCCCGCTTCTGCCTGTCACGTATCTTTGCTGCAGCTAAACGAAGAGACCACTTGTCTAAACATACCGTATCAAAACCAGGATGATGTGTCACACAAGATGGTGGGTTATCCACTTCTCGCAGGACAAGCTCGCTTGATAAACAATCCTTACACTCGTCTATTTCCATACAACACTGGCATTCTTTTGGGTTTTGAAGCAGCTGGACATCACAATTACCACAACTACACCTAAAATGATGCAGTAGATTTATAAATAAGATTGAGCAAAAAAGCGAGCGTCATACGGTAGTACAGTACGAATATCCAACATCCATATACAACTCACCATTTCGCAACTTGTTCACGTCTGTCTAGTCTTTTCTGCAATTCTGCTATACGTTCGTCGTAGCTTTGCTTTTTCTCCCTATACTGAGCCAGCCATTCTTCATCAGCAACTGGTTCATCAGCGTAAGGCCCAACTTCAGCTTGGTCATGATCATCCATTGCCATAGCTTTCCCAACAGATGCTTCCACTTCGGTCGCTTCTCGAATTATATGAGGACCAGGAATATAGTTCCAATCAGAGTCATCGGTTTGGTAACTTTCACTCCCTGTATCCGAGCTTGACGAAGTCATTTTATGCGTTGCGGAGCACAGAATATCAACTAAATACTACCAACGACCTTGTTTACAGTTTGAAGTCCTTCGAAGGACGAAATTAACATCCTATAGTGACGTAGTAGTTACCAGCCCCCGGATTTCTCGGTTTGAAAAACTTTTTGCCGTTAAAATTTGAAATTTTCAAATTTCAGATGGCTATAACTTTGCGAAAACAAGCTCAAATTTGAATTTGTTTTGGATTTTATACATCTACTCATCGCGAAGATTCTAAAAATGTAAAGTCTCATTTAGTCGTATAGGCACTTTAATAGGGAAAGAGTTTGATATGATTAATAGTATATCATGAATATTATACTAGACGTTACTATCGGAAGTGAAATGCTGCGTCATCCAGGCTGAGTAGTCAGCCGAAAGGCATTAGGAATTTTAAGTCCGCCATTTGAAATGAAGTTCAGTGTTCAATGCGATATTACACCCTGAACGGGCGAACCGAATAACATTTTGCGTATTTTAAAATTATGTTAGACCAACGAACTGTCAGTATTGAGTGAAGAACGGTATGTGATTCGTCGAACATAATTAAGAAATATGCAAACTGTTAGTAATTAAAGCGGCCTCGGTTCGCCCGTTCATGCTGTAATATTTTGAAATAGTAAAGTGCTCGAACATACATGTGCATACAGAAACAACAAGGGAAAGTTTATTAATATGAACAAGATTACACTAGAAATTATATTCTATCAAGGATTTCTACAAATATTTCCTGAAGGCGATCTACACGATACGATTGTCTGTAAATTTGGTGTGGGTTCATTGATTCTCACAGGAGCCATTGTGTTCACGCTGATCAACATTCTGATCAGACACTATCTGCGTGTGTGTTTCACGCAAATCAAATCAAACGAAGCCAGACATGAAATGCTTACTCCTGGAGGACTTATACCAAACATCTCCTCCCTAGAGAAGGTTGCCAGGGAGCAACTTATTTCTTTAAAAGCCCATGTTCTTCAGATTTCCCCTGTGAAGCAGATCCAGACACACAATCAGGGAAACCTGAAAAAGCAGGAAATTGTTGTGGCAGACCCAACAAGTTACTTATACTTTCAACAGAAACCAATACACATTTTCCAAATGGATGTGGTATACCATATGAATCTCTTGAGTGAGAATCAAAAATTTTAAAGTTCCCTTCAGAGGTCTTTAAAATTGCAACTGTGTTGCAATCAATAGTCAACAGGCAATGTTCATAATTTAACTGAGAATTGAAAAACAGATGGTTCAGAGCATTTTCTAAAGAATAATATGGTGGATTGTTAGTTGCCATAAATAAATCCCCAGCAAATGGGTCACTGTATTGCAAATAACACATTTTATTAGAAACTGCAACCTTATCTGGCACATCAGTTAAAAGCAAAAACGTTTTATTAACAGAATTACTTATACAAGTATAAAGGCTGTTTCCAGCACACAATATGTCATTCAAGCATGATGAATCCCATGCACTGATATTCGTTATTTGAATATGTATTACTGCAGTCAAAGACATGGCTACACATTGTTTACCAGCATTTTGTCTAAACTTCTTTGCATTACCTTGGCTAAAATCAGCACATATTGTTTTAGTTGGGTCGACCACATCTATATATTGTGGGACCAGGATTTTCTTCAACATCATTTGCCATTCTCAACAACAATGGAACAAACACATTGTAGCATGACATTTGAGTAAACGATACTATCACTTGATTCAAGCTTTTACATGTATATTGTTCTGCCAACCTTTTTGTTGGCAAATAAAATAGACCCAGATAAAATATTCGTATCAGTATTATTAATACCATAGCAGCTATTACTAGCTGAAGTAACATTAACATTAAGCTTACAACACAAATGTCACCTTCGAGTCGAGTTGAATACTCTTTGACCTTTACATTATTGTGTGCACCAATTTGGGCACGATATTGCTCAATTGTTACTCCCATTTACTGAACTTGGTTAAATAATTTATAATCAGTGTCTTACCTATACAACTGTTTTCTTTTCTTCCCGAGCACTGCACTGCAGCTTGATTCAGTAAAAGTACGTTGAAGTTACGTTTGTCAATGGTCAACAGGCACAAACTATGCCTCCGTTTGTATGTTTTAGCGAGCACTACGACTTCGCTAAGTTTGATTTTAACGAGCACAATGGCTTCGTTTATATTTTTGACGAGCACAATGGCTTCGTTTGATTTGATTTGCGTGAAGCACACACGCAGATAGTGTCTGATCAGAATGTTGATCAGCGTGAACACAATGGCTCCTGTGACTGTGAGAATCAATAAACCCCTCGTGGCATTCGCAGTTAAAAAAATCCATCGCCGTCGTGGTGTTGACCAACTGCCAACGACGTATCCAATTTCGTCAGACAAATCTTTCTGGTGTATGTGATGTGATGTAAGTTGTAGGAAGAAACTTCCTACATCACAAAATGTCATAAAATGGTCAACAAATAAACTCTCAAAATCTCGATTCCGTTGACTATACATAACTCGGTAAAGAGGTCTGGACACGAGACACAGGAATCCCATGTCAAGATTAGTGTGCTGCCTCGCTACACTCGGCAGCAATTAGTTTAGAGCCTAAATATTCAAACAGAGTAAGTCATCCTAGAATTATTGCTAACAAACCCTAGTTCATGAGCAAAGAAATCGTAGGAAGATGGAATGAGGAATCACTTCCAGAAGCCATGAAAAGAACGATTTTAAATGTCTAAATATAAACTAAAGGCAAAGCGATTTAGTAGTAGTAGTAAAACTTTATTTACTGAGGGTGAAACACTTTACAGTCGTAGACTGATAAACTAGTGGCCATCTAATATATAAAATAAGATAATACAAAGCTAAAATACGATATTGATGCTTAAAGACTAAATTATATAAAAAATTATAAAATAGTAAGAAAACGTATAAGTGTCTGTTCCACACTATAGGAAATACTAAAGTGATCAAGGCCTACATACTGATTTTTCAGATGTTTGAAATGTTCTTTTCTAAAAACTTTCAAGCTAGAACTTTTCCTAAGAGACACTGGCAAAGCGTTCCATAATTTGCTAGCGGTAGTTAGCTCAGTGTTCCAAGGTCGTTCCATAGCGATGAACTGATTAAAGTAGTATCATCAGCAAAAATGTCCACAGTAGCTGTATGAGATATAGTTTCGGGTGGTAAGTCATTAATGAATATCAGGAAAAGAAGTGCGGCAAGTACAGATCCTTGAGGTACCCCATGAGTTAGCTGTCGGGATGATGATGAGTTGTTTTTCTACCGTGGTAAATTTTTTTGCGCGATGTAAGGCACGATTTCATCAGTTGCAGGGTACGGTCGTCGAGATCATAAAAGGCGCAGCTTCTCTAGTAGCACATCATGGTCTACAAGATCGAACACTTTCTTGAAGTCAGCAAAGATAAAACCGTTGATGCAGTTTTATTTAGCACCCTATCTATAATGGTAATAAGTATAGATTCGGTTGAGTGGTGCTTCCTGAAACC
Source organism: Paragorgia papillata (assembly GCA_035771165.1). NCBI lineage: Eukaryota > Metazoa > Cnidaria > Anthozoa > Scleralcyonacea > Coralliidae > Paragorgia > Paragorgia papillata. The sequence goes on along the minus strand of JAWNZC010000194.1, from coordinate 368,795 downwards.
GGACTGGAATAAAGTAGGTTGTTGGTCGAAAGAAAGTTGTACAAAGCATTATATAGGTGGCATTCGAAAACCTTTGACAGCACTGGTAGCACAGAAATGGGACCATAGTTGTTCTTGTTCGATTTGCTATCGCATTTGTGGAAGGGTACAACCTTGGCCTCTTTCCATACAGATGGAAATGTACCGCTGGTGATACACAGATTGATAAGTTTCGCAAGAGATGGAGCAATTGACGGGGCAGCAATCTTTAGTATTCGGACACTCAAACCGTCAGCACCGGTCGCCTTACTCGATGGAGTAGATTCTATAAGCTTCTGAGTCTGTTCAGTAGTTATAGGTGGAAAAGTAAACTTGGTATCGGAATGTTTAAACTTCTTAACAAATGCTGTTATCACAGAAGGATCATACCACAGAAGGATCATCGTTTGGTGCATTTGATCGCTTGGCTTTTTTAAATAGCGTATTGCGTGATTTTATAAGCGCCATTATATCAGGTGTCATCCACTTTGGTTGAGTTTCATGTTTGACACGTCTCTTTTGAAGAGGCGCATTGCCGTTTATAGCTTCATTAAGAAGCATATACCAGCTATGAACAATATCTTCAATGTCGTGGAAGATAAAAGCCAAGTCCCACGGGGTTTGTTCGAGAGCTTGCAGTAATTTCTTTGGATCTAAACGTTTTAGATTGCGATAATTAATGTATTTGTGTCTTTTTGGGTTGTTTGAAAGCGTTGTTAGGGTAACTGGAGTACAAAATAGAATGAAGAATCACTTCGAGAAATCGTTAAAAGAACGATTTTAAGCGTCCAAATATAAAGGCAAAGCGATTTATTACTTTGAAAGCATTTCTACGCTTTCTGTTACTAAGTGTGATATTTGCATATTTATCCTCAGTGCACGTGCAGGAGAGAAAAGAAAACTCATTAGGGGTCATTAAGGGGAATAAGCGCTTAGGCAAGTCTAGCCGAGAAGGTTATTAGCATTGGTGTACAACGTCGCGTCGCTTCATAAGAAAAAATTCAAAGCATTCAGTTTAAAATATTTATTTAGGCTTTGGTTTAAACTTACACATATCAAAACAAATTACGGTTACATATAAATAGTTTACACTGAGCATCTAGTAAGGTCTGTTTCTTAGATTACATTTAGGCGTTTTTATTTTAAAAGTAGCATGATAGTCTTTCTTGTCTTCTGGTGATAATTGTGATACATCTTCTTTTGTCATGGGTAAATATTTTGATCTAGTCATCAATAGATGATGTTGATAGTCTTCTCTTTCATCAGGAGTCATCTTTGCATCAAGTCATTTGAGTCAAGTCTTTCTCTGTTGGGTCGCCCAAACTTTCCCAGTTATGAAAGAAATTATGTTTAAGCGTCGGTTGTTCAACGGTAGGAGGCGGTGTTAGGAAATAGGTTTTAGGTGTTGCAGGGAAACCCCACGGAAGATCGTCAGTTTCTTGCTTTATCTCCGGTGTCAAATTTGGTGTATTTCTTCGAGGCTGAGTTTCAAGATTAGTTAGAGGTTGAAGCTCATTCTGCAGTTGATTTTGAAACGTTAGAAAACGTCCTAGCTGATTGGAGTGGAGTATGCTCTTTTCTTCTGTTGTTAACTGTGGAGCTTGTACAATATCTTGCATTTTTTGTTCTGTATTGTACATGGCATTAACGATCGGAGGTTGTTGATAAGATTGCTTTTGTACGAAACTACCAAGTTGCTGCTGCAGGGTGGAGGTACTTTCTCCAGGTAGAACAAGGCTTTAGATCTAGCATAAGATAACCATGAGGGCGGCTTGTTGCTTTCTCGTAACTCTTCATAAAGTCTTGAACATGACCCAGGTTCACCTGTCGAGCCAAGACAGAAATTTGCTGTTTATCCCTCGGAGATTTGAAGAGTAAGATATAGTGTGCGTTGAGGCTAATGTTTCTGGTTTCTTTGCCTTCATGGAAAATATTTTGAACAATATAGATGATAGACAAATTCCGGCGATGACTACCTTTAGTATATAGACTAGCAATACGTTTATCTCCCCCTGATTTAGCCATAAGATCATCGAGGACGATCAGGTTACGTTGAGAGACTTCAAGAAAATCATCCGAGTCAATATCGGAAGGTATACCGTCGTAGAATTCGATGCCTGGTATTGTTTTGATCATCTCAAGATACATGGGCTGCCATTGTCCATGGCACCAAATGATACGTTCGGGAGGATGATTAATCGTAGTTTTGGCGTTTTTTTCACCAATACTGTTTTGCCACTCTGAGTACACCCTGCAGCAATGCGTGTAAAAGGATGCTGCATGACTGTAGATCCATTGATAACCGGGGAAACATGCCCGGTATTACTTTCCTGATGGAAATTTTTGATATGATGTTGAAGATTGCCTCTTGTCGAAAACGTTTTTCCTCAAGTGCTACAGATGTACGACATGTTGACTCTGACGATTAGGAGTAAAATGATTGTTTCAAAGTATATTCGGACAATTTATTTCAATTTTTTCCCCAATTTATCTTCCCTTTGTCTTCCTCTTATCTTCCATATCTTTTCTTTATCTTCCCTTTATCTTCCTCTTATCTTCCTCTTATCTTTCTCTTCTCTTCCTTATCTTCCTCTTATCTTTCCCTTATCTTACCTTTATCTTCCTCTTATCTTCCTCTTATCTTCCTCTTATCTTCCTCTTATCTTCCTCTTATCTTCCTCTTATCTTCTTCTTATCTTTCTTATCTTCCATTTATCTTCCCTTTATCTTCCTCAAATCTTTCTCTTCTCTTCCTTATCTACTTCTTATCTTTCCCTTATCTTCCTTATCTTCCCTTTATCTTCCCTTTATCTTGCTCTTATCTTCCTTATCTTTTCTTTTCTTTATCTTCCCTTTATCTTTCTCTTATCTTCTTCTTATCTTCTTTTTATCTTTGTTATCTTCCATTTATCTTCCCTTTATCTTTCTTATCTTTTCTTTATCTTCCTCTTATCTTTCTCTTCTCTTCCTTATCTACCTCTTATCTTTCCCTTAGCTTCCTTATCTTCCCTTTATCTTCCCTTTATCTTGCTCTTATCCTCCTTATATCCTTATATTTTCTTTATCTTCCCTTTATCTTCCTCTTATCTTTCTCTTCTCTTCTCTTCCTCATCTTCCTCTTATCTTTCCCTTATCTTCCTTATCTACCCTTTATCTTCCCTTTATCTTTCTCTTATCTACCTCTTATCTTCCTTATCTTTCGCTTCCTCTCTTCCTCTTATCTTCCTCTTTTCTTCCTTATCTTCCATTTATCTTCCCTTTATCTTTCTTATCTTATCTTTTCTTTATCTTCCCTTTATCTTTCCCTTCTCTTCCTTATCTACCTCTTATCTTTCCCTTGTCTTCATTATCTTCCCTTTATCTTCCCTTTATCTTGCTCTTATCTTTTTTATCTTCCCTTTATGTTCCTCTTATCTTCCTCTTATCTTTCTCTTATCTTCCTTACCTTCCTTTTATCTTCATTTATCTCCTTTTTACCTTCCAAGTTATCTTCCTTTTATCTTTCTTATCATTCTCTTATCGGCCTTATTTCCCCAATTTTCAGTCCCAGACCCTCAAGGATATCTGTCACGAATTCAAAAAATATATATAAACATGCTCCGGTGGAGTTCAACCATTTGCAACCTTACTTTCATTGAGTGATGTTTAACAATGAACAGAGAGCATTTCTTCAGTTTTTGTCTCTCAGAACCCGTACAACAGCGAGTTGTTTTGGAGTCTGTGAGCCCTGAGCAAGTTCGGTGTATATGCGAGTGTGCGCATAATTTTTCGCAAATGCACTACCAACTACCTCGTAAGGTGATTGATAATGACGTAACCCAGAACTTCGGAAATCAATCGGAGAGCTATCGGATATGACGTAGTGAAAACCAGGGGGTTGACTAGCAGCTAGGGTTTGGGGGTTGGATAAAAGTTAGGGTTACTACGTCCCAAAGGAGCTTGAGATAATGACGTAAGCATAAATAATGACGTTAGGGTTAGGAGGTCCCAAAGGAGCCTGAGAATGAATAAATATATCACTACTTACGTCGACGATTTGGCGAGTGGGGGAGACACCGTCAAGCAAGTACGCGAGAAGAAAGACACCATCACCGAAATATTCCGTCAAGCCACCTGTGCACTTTGTGCAGAGTGAACCTGACCTGTTTGAGCCACCTGTTCCACTTTGTGCAGAGTGAACTCTGCACAAGTGGAACTCCAACGAAGAAGAGTTAGAACTTGATGAAACACGAAATCCTGAAGACAGCCTGAGCTACGCCAAACAGCAGTTGGGGAGCAAGAGTGGAGAGTGCGGACGTCTTGGGTTAGAGTAGAACAAACGAACAGACGAAATCGGAGTCGCGTACCCGGAGGATGTTCCCCAAACAACAAAGAGAACTATTCTCTGTAAAGTGGCTAAGATATATGACCCACTCGAGCGCTAGCACGTCACCAAGAACCGATTGATGACATCGCCCTCCATGCCTTTGGAGACGCCAGTGGCAAAGGAGTTGCTGCAGCTGTTTATGCCGTGGTTGCCCAATCGTTGGGAGTTAACCAAGGCCTGCTTGCAGCAAAGTCAAGGCTAGCAAAGCAAGGACTCACCATTCCTCACCTCGAGTTGGTGTCGGGTCACATGGCCGTCAACCTGCTAACCAATGTCCGTGATGCACTAGAAGATCTTCCCGTGACAAGCTTGCATTGCTGGCTGGACAGCAGTGTACCCTTACATTGGGTGCGAGGAAATGACGAATATAAGCAATTCGCGAGTAATCGGGTCAAGAAAATTCGAGAACATGGCGATGTTGAGTGGAGATGTACCAACGCACGAAAACCCGGCAGATTTGGGCAGAAAGAGTTTTTTCGGATTAATATTGGCAGGAAATGTGCCAAGGAATTTATGTTTTAAATACTTGTTGTTAAATCCAATTTTATTAACATCATCTGTATTTAAAAATTTATTGAGAAAACAATAAAACGAAACCATTTTTTCCCTTTTTAGTCTGTGTATTCAGAATAAATTCTCTAGTATCTCTTATAGGAATTCTGCTTGATGAAGGTGGTGACGGTAAATGTAGAAGTGTAGCACCAGGTGTACCTCTTGGTGGGGAGGGTATAGTAAGCTTCTTAAGTTTTGACCAGGTGTTACTCTTGTATTACCCAATCGCACATACATACTTTTTAATTTTGTGTTTCGAATGTAGCTGGCAGGAAGATTGTTTTGTTTTTTTAATTCAGCTCATAAATGTTGTGAGGAGGTTAAATTATATGATTGAGGTTTACTCGCGTTGTGTGTCAAATCGTAGATTAAATCCTCGAGATTTACTTTGACCGTAGTACCTTTAATTTTAAAACCTCCTTCTCTCTTTATTTTTTGTTCTCTTATAAACTTCTGTAAATTATTATGACTTTTTTGTATTAACGTTTCTCTTACTTGACGAATCTCTCTTTGTTCTTCTTGCTCCTCGTCATCCGTTTCCTCTTCATTAATTTGTGTATAATTTTGTTTGTTTTTTAAAAAATCAATCATTGCATTAGTTTTTTGTTGTTGCGATTTATTACTTCCAACGGTTTTTTCCATTGATTTTTTACTTTCTAAAAGTTTAAATTGGTCGGGATTTAAACTGGCTTCGAGTAGTTTTTTTCCCTCTCTTTCGGTTTTAATAATTTCCAACAATTCATTGATTTTAGCAGGGTCAACAAGTTGAAGTTTATTGATGTTTTCCCCCATTTTTAACTATTAATTTGTAAGCTCTTTCAAAACACTGAGCTAATCGTAAATCTTCGGTTAACAACAATTTCAGATTGTATGGTTTTATTTTGTTACTTGCAATCTTTTTAAGTTAATGGTTATCGTCTTGAGAGACACGAATGGGAATATTTGAGTTTATATTTTTTGCTAAAAATTGTAAGTGTTTGATTATATCAGGTTTTAGCAATTTTATTTTTTCTTGCACGTCTGCTTTTAGAAATACTTTAATCTGGGGTAAAGCTCCTTTTTTCTTTTTTTTCTTTTTTTTTGATTTTATTTAATAATAATAAACGTTCTATAATTCGTCGCGTTTCGTTTTCGTCTTCATCGCTCGAATCGTTTTCTTCACTATTGTGTCATCATCGTTATCAGACTCTAATTCTATATCAAAATTTTCATCGTCTTCTTCTTCTTCATCTTCTTCTTCTTCATCTTCTTCATGTTTTCTCTTTTTATTATTATTTTCGCTTTCATGCTCTTCTTGTTCTATTTTTATATTCTCATTATTTAATAAATTTTGTTCATCTTTGCACTGATTTTCCATTTTATTATTATTATGCGTATTTTGAGATTGCTGGATAGATTCTAACGAGTTCAGGGTGTAATGGTAAATGCGGATCGATTGCTAGAGACTTTTATGTTTTTACAGTGATATGTTGTTCTTTTTTTAATTTTTTTTTTACATTGTGTATTTTTTGGCATTTTTTAATTACTGCATAATCTTCTTGTGGGTGTTTCCAGACCAATACACAACTGATTTGTAACTTCACCAATAAACAATAAAGTTCCTGCAGGTGTATTTGCAGAGAATTCTAGTTCGCAACTAACTGTACCGTTTGGTCTGATCGGTAAAACTTCAATATGACTATCTCTTGACGGTGATAGGTCGTATGCGATAATACCGTGTTGAGCTTCAAACTCTGAATATTTAAATGGCATCTCGCGGTGATTACGGTTAAGCACAGATCTTAACTGTGCATAGGCGTCTTTTGAATTTTTTATTACTTCACCAACCTGCGCGTTGTTTACGGTGATTTGACAAAGTGAAATATTTTCGTATTGAAAACGATACATGTTTGAAGTATAAGTACCATTATAATTATTTTGTCTTGAATATAAAATGAACATTTGCAATGGAACGCTACCGTTAAAAATATCTGTTACTTGATGTTGTCTTCTATCGACATTTACCGTTTCAGTAACACATCTAAAATCGGTTGTGTAATATTTACAGTCTTCTTTATTATTTGTCAATGCTAGATTTAGTGCTTGCGATAACTGCTGATTTGGTTTTAAAAACGGGAAATATTAATTGTACATCGTTTAAGTGGAGACGAGCATCGGCTATGGGGCCATTCGCAATATTTGCACCCATAAAAATTCTTGTATTATTGGTACATATCAATTCCAGATGCAATCTAAATGCAGTGGGAATATACATTTCTCCCCTGGAATCACCAAAACACGTGATGTCTAGGTCATCGATCAAGTATTGATTAGCACTTTGAGCGAACGCAACACATCTTTCTCGGGCACCTTCATTTAGCAAACCCCCACCCCCATCTCCAACATCTGCTATGCTATCGTAATGACTGGCTGTGTCGAGTATGGCCATATTTAATTATTTTGAATGTTCATGATCGGTGGGTACCTCTCGTGTCAAAAACTTTACCCACGAATGATAGTTTGCCAAATTATCTGCTCGTGTAACTAACGTACCATTAACTTTTAATTCTTTATTTCTCCACATTAAACGAAGTGAAGTACAATTCATATCCAACGGAATATCATTTCCATTTGCTAAAGCAACTTTAACGTGTGAAGACAACTTAGCATCACCGTTGTGTGTAAATATATAATTGTCAGACAACGGGTTTTTTTGGAGTAGCGTGTACGGTTTTCCGTAAATTTTCGTTGTACGGAGACGAAGTTAATAATTCTAAAGGCGATGTAAATACATTATTAGGTGCAAAACAATACAACGAACCACTCCCTTGTCCCTTCTCGTTGAATGGGTACAGTGGTTAACAACTCAGCGCTCGTATGTCCAGTTAACGTTCTTTCCACTTCATCACAATAAATGAATATTTTATTTAAACCATTTGGAGGATCCGGTAAAAAACTCGAATGAAGAGTAGTTACAGAAGAACTCGTGGGCTGATTATCTATTTTTTGTTCAAATATATTAACACTATTTTCAATTCCCAGCATAAAAGCAAGTGCATGAGAAAGAGTTAATGTTATATTTATTTTTTTACCACTGTTTTCTTTCGATTTTAACGACAGACGGAATTTATTTAATTCTCCACCATCATGCGCTGCACCATTTTCAGTCATATAAGTCGGTGTATACTGGCACAACCAATATTCTGTATAAAGATTGATATTTGCTTCGACTTTCCCATTTGCGTTTAATAAAAATAATATATCGTATTCGTCTAACCCGTTATTCATAATACGAAGTAATTGCTCAATATCGTAAATTCCGTCGGGAATAATTTGTTTCCCCGTCTCAAATAATATTTTTCCAGCTAAAACTTTTTCATCTTTATCTCTTTTAAAATTGCTATACTCAATTTCAAGCGAGTACCAACAAGAGTCACGAGTAATTTTTTTAATCGTTAAAGGGTAACACACTTGCAAAATTTCAATAAATGTATCTTGGTTTATAGCATCGATGGGTTGTATAAGAGGCATCTCAAATTCGTTTGCATAATTTTCTTTTCCGTTTTTCGAAATTGCGTTACTAACAATATGAATATTCATGTTATCGCTTGTAATTCCTCACGATAGAATATTCCTTGTATTATTTCGCCGTCGTCGTCTTTTATCTGATAAGTAACAGGATCCGTGATGTATACTTTTTCAACAGTAAAAATTTCGTTCGTCCAACGTCTTAAACTTGATTTTTCAAATATATTTATTTTTGCTCGTGCAATTCGTACCCGCGTACCTTTTTTTTTAAATACTTTTAGTTGGTACAGGATAATTAACCAAACGTTGAAGAATTTTATATTTTTTGTTTTTTACTTTTTTTTTGTAAACATTATGCGGTGTCAATCCAAATAAACTTTTATGGGGAGAATTATTATAGCGTTCAAGGATAGTCGGTGAAAACTGTTCGTAATTGAAGTCACTACTCTTCTTACCATTGTTTTTAGGGTTTGAATGACTCGTTCGACGTGTGACGCTTTTATTACACGATTATGTGTGAAAAACAGTAAATCCATACTTTTTACTAATGGATTTACGAATATCTTGAAATTCTGTTCCTTCGTCACATTGTATTTTTTTCGGAAACGTATCGGATTCGTCTAAGATCATTTGGAACTTTTTTCCGACATTTAAAGCAGATTTTTTTTATTCGTCTATATTTTTTGCTATTTTGTTCGTGTTGTTTATAAGAACGAAGTTCATCAGACGATAAAGTCCCTCCTTTTAATAATCTTGCTGCTTTCTTTATAAATTCTTCAGAAAACTTGTTTTTTCGTTTACGAGGCATTCTAGCGAAGTAAAAAATGTTACGAATTAATTTTATTTACAAAAGCTTCGTAAACTTTTCCCAATTCATTTAACATTCATTCACGCACCACACGAATAAAATCATATTGTTGATCAGGGCACAACTGATCATTTATCCATTCGTTATACTTATAAATACATTCCAGCATAGGTTCACCACTAGATTTTACAATTTGAAAAAATTGTAATAATGCACAATCGTTAATTACGCCCAATTTTATCGTCTTTGCAACACTCACGTCGATGATTTCATTGCCCTCGTCAAGAGGTCTGTTTACACCTTTTTTTGACGGTTTTGTTTTTGTCGTGTTGTCAACGGCTGCGTGATAACTTCGAGGCCCTGTCAACATGAAGTTGATGTCGTCATCTCTTTTAATAAGGAATTGTGCGAATTCTTCCACCCAATCGTTCTTGCTCTCTTCCATTTCGTTGTCAAGTAGGTTGTTGTTGTTGTTGTTGTTGTTGTTGTTGTTAGAGGATGTAGACACATCTTTGGTACACTCATCATCAAACACCATGTCAACATGTCTGTGTCAGGGATTTCCTTGATCGTTTTTTTTTTTTGTATCGAAGGGGCCAACCATTCCACTCATTGCTTAGGATTACCAGTCGTTGTGGTATTTTTTTCCATTTGGTTTTTTTCTTCACCCAGTATAAAAAATTCTTGCTCAGGGGATAGTTGTGAAATGAAAGAAGAAAGATGATCGAAACTCATCTCAAACGTTGTGTTCAACAAACACTTTTCCCAGGTTTTACTTGTTGGGTAGGATTTACCCAACACAGATTTTCTGGTCAGCTTGTTGTGGTAAATACATTTCTGACTAAGATCCTTATACATTGCAAGGATGCGGTAGTTGTCTATTGGTGCTGCCGCGTAGACTTTTGGTTCAACTTTTGGTTTATTCCCACTCATGATAAAATTGTAAGACTAACTTGTAGATGAAAGAGTGAAAATGATTATGGTGTTGGTTCAGAATCGCCCCATATATATACACACCGCGCAATTGAATTATCTTAAGCGACAAAAAATTAATCGACTTTTTGCCATAACTTCGTTTTTATATTTCTTACATGAAAACGTTGTTACACCGTTTTTTTAAATAATATGATAAAAAAAAGCTAAAAATAATAAGCACCTCCCGATATTCTCAAACGGTTTAAATTCTTTGTTTCTTAAAGTGTAAAACAAAACACAGTTAAAATTACACCTTTTTCCCAACTAGTCTCTCGAAAAACATAAATATTACTATGAGCACCATAATTGACTTTATCAGGAAAAAACCCAGCTTTATTTACATCGTGAAAATACAATTTTTCATTTTTGATAATTATTTTTTTACTCCTCGACATGGTTAAACGACAACACACTACAGCTGAATAAATTGATTCATCAAACCATCGTATTTTATTTTATTTTTTTACAATAATTTTTTTTACAATAATATTTTTTTTATTTTTCTATTCGATAAGATGAGCTCATTATTTTGTCACATGTACACTGATTAGATTCAATTAGACCACATATGCATTGTTCAACTATTTCACACCTAATTTTACTAAATTCCAAAAATGAGTATACAAACAATGGGATAGTTCGTTTGTAGACATAATTTTCGTGTTTTTGTCTACCTCTATCAAATTTTCTCTAATTCCACACTGTATATTTCATATCGAACAACGCTATACATATTGTTTTGTATGTCACGATTTAAACAATCTAAATTAAATCTAGTATGATTATCCCGACATTTATTCTGAATATCATTACATTTTAACTTAGGAAGACACCACGTTTGCGTATTTGCATCATATAATGATATCAAGTTTGTATTAATATGATACACATAATCGTTTGGTCTTTGGTATTTCGCTTGAATTGCTGTCAGTTTTTCTATACTATCCAATTTCCATAAATAATAAACTCTCTTTCGTTCAAGTGAACTCGTGATGACGGCTAAACCCCTTGCAATACTTGAATTTTTTTTAACATTGACGCTCAACAGTTTTAACATTTGTTCATCTTTTTCCCTTAATCTTTTGTATTCGTTTACTTCTTCTCGGGTTTGCTGTAGTAAACACTTTTTCGCTAACATCGCAACATTTCCGTCCTTCTTCCTCGGCATAAAAACCTTGTGACTCATGTTGACTATCAGATACTAGCATGTCACTGATCATTCTGAAAATTCTCAATACCCAATTTATCCCGCCACAAAATAAGTAGAATAATCTAATACATTTTTCATACAATATTAGGTTTCTTATATATATTTCTTTCATTTCTTTTTTTCCCCATCTATGTATAAAAGCGCATGATCAAATGATCGCAAATCACAAATGGACGGAAAACGAAGTAGAAGTTTGATTTTATGCAATCCAAAGGGGAGTTTTAAAATAAAATGTCTGAGATGTAAACTCGAAATAAAATCTCAACAACAACGCCTGTTTAAATGTGAAATTTGTATGATCAACCTCGTTTTTTGTAACTGGTGCTATTCATATGAATTTTATAGTGAAAAAGATCGTATTGAATTATGGCATGATACACAAGACAGCCGCTGCGTCAATCGAACAAATCACGGGTTTCAACAAGACAATAACTAAAAAACACATAGCCTGTTGATAAAACAATTGTATTCATTTAAAAAAATTTCCTATTTACCCCGGACGACCGTATATTTTTTTGTGTCCCCATTCTTGGTGTCTTGGCGGGAAGCTCCTCGCCTTCGCCTGCTCGGCGTAAATCTCCCCGAAGTTTATAGCATTTCTTGTCCGCCGAACATGGCGGGACGAACCCATTTCCACAATTTCCCGATCCATCGGGAGCGTCTTTCTTTTGTCGGGGCACCAAACTCTGTCCCTCTCCACGGTGACCACTCCACCATAACTATTTTTTTATATATCTTTTATATATTTTTTGTACTCCATCCAATATGCCTCCCACCTCTGTTCCAATACCGCATCGTCGTTCATATTCATTATTTTTCTTCTTTATTATTTTTCTTAACTTCTCGAGTCTTGATTTCGTTTGTGTTGGTGTAGATTCTTCTTCTATTTTTATATTCACGCTATATCCAAAATTTGGATGTAAAACACCACGTGTGTCACATCATGTGGACATCACATGGTTGACCTTGGAGTACATTCACTTTTATAACCAAATTTAGTTGTAAGTGGTGAGCATGCGACACATTGGACCTTGTGCATGTGCATGTACATGTGTGTCACATGTGTGACCTTGAACACTCTAGCTAAATTTAGGGTGTAAAACACCATATGTGTCACACTTGTTTTCATAACCATATTAGTGTGTAAATACCATATGCGTCATATTGGACCTTGAGCGCTCTGTGGGTGAACTTTCTTCCCTATCAACAGATGTTTTTTTCTGGTGAATTATATTTGTGTTGATTATAGCTAGTGGAATGCGTGTGTATATGTCTTATAAATCAAATAAAAAAATTTTATTTCAGAATTTATATATTTTATCGCTAAAGGCATAACCATATTAGGGTGTAAATACCATATGCATCACATTGGACCTTGAGGACTCTGTGGGTGTAACTCAATGTAAACACAAGTGTAAGATTAAGATTAGATTAAGTTGGTAGGACGAAAACAACAAAGAATGTTAATTAGGTAGATCGCACTACACATGAAACTTTCTTCACTATCAACAGGTGTTTTTTCTGGTGAATTATATTTGTGTTGATTATAGCTAGTGGAATGCGGGTATATGTCTTATAAATCAAATAAAAAAACAACTTTATTTCAGAATTTATATATTTTATCACTAAAGTCATACCCATATTAGGGTGTAAATACCATATACGTCACATTGGACCTTGATCGCTCTGTGGGTGTAACTCAATGTAAACACAAGTGTAAGATTAAGATTAAGTTAGTAGGACGAAAACAACAAAGAATGCTAATTAGGTAGATCACACCACACATGAAACTTTCTTCACTATCAACAGGATGAAGCACCACAACAAGTGACAATGAAGCAAAAAAAACGATAGTTGCTATTGGATGACTGCTTCACTATACAGAAAATGCAATACCGTGAAATTGCACAAATTTCCATAAACTTGAACAAAAACATAGAAAAATCACTTTGGACGACTTTCCAAACCATGTATATGTTGTATTAACTATGGTTAAAACAACACGCGACTTTGCCTCGTATTTTCAACCTGCTTGGCTGTATTTAGAAAAAGGAGAAAGAACACTCTCTCTTGTTGGATATATTAGATCGGATTATGTGAACGTGTCTTCACATGGATATGGTGCATTTCTTTCTCTTTACAAGGTAATGCTGGTGACTCACTTTATATCACAATGGAATGAAGTTTTCCACTAAAGGTAAAGATAATGACAAACATACTGGTGTAAACTGTGCTATGAAGTACAAAGGCGCCTGGTGGTACAATAACTGTTTTAAGTCCAACTTAAATGGTTTGTATAGTCATGGCATTGTCTGGGAGCACTGGAAAGGAAACACGTATTCTTTAAAGACAACTGAAATGAAAATCAGGCCACGAAACTTTTAGAATATCTTTGTTCACACAAAACAGCGTTATTGTTACAGAAAAGCTAATTTAATAATCATAATTACTTTCAGGTGTCAAAATCCGTTGTTCTAGGGTTCTGATTTTCTGATTGGGTGAGCAGTTTTTGCGTGACAGTCAAAAATTTGAGCGTTATATTTTACGCGTAACCCATGGCAGCGGGGCAACATTACATTTCAAAAGTTGGTTGGCACTAATCCTGTATTAAGCGTTAATCTGTTGTTTTCCGTATTTTCCGGACTGACTGTTTCACTTCACAGACAATAAAAGCTTTGTTAATTCGTACCAAGGTGTGGAAAAAGAAACCTCCGTCTTATTTGTATGATCAACTCTGTCTTATTTGTAATAGCACTAAAAATGACAGAGTAACATATTTTGCATTTTGTTTATCCTTAGCTTTGCTTGGTTGTTTGATAAGCAAATTAAACATCTTGACGTCACAAATTAACATCTTAGCGTATTAGGGTGTAAATACCATACACGTCACATTGGAGCTTGAGCACTCGGTGGGTGTAACTCAATGTAAACACAAGTGTAAGATTAAGATTAGATTAAGTTACTAGGACGAAAACAACAAAGAATGTTAATCAGGTAGATCGCACCACACATGAAACTTTCTTCACTATCAACAGGTGTTTTTCTGGTGAATTATATTTGTGTTGATTATAGCTAGTGGAATGCGGGTGTGTATATGTCTTATAAATCAAATAAAAAAAATTTATTTCAGAATTCATATATTTTATCGTTAAAGTCATAACCACATTAGCGTGTAAATACCATATGCGTCACATTGGACCTTGAGCGCTCTGTGGGTGTAACTCAATGTAAACACAAGTGTAAGATTAAGATTAGATTAAGTTGGTAGGACGAAAACAACAAAGAATGTTAATTTGGTAGAACTGATCGCACCACACATAAAGCTTTCTTCCCTATTAACAGATGTTTTCTGATGAATTATATTTGTGTTGTGCATAGCTAGTGGAACGCGGTGTGTGTATATGTCTTATAAATCAAATAAAAAAAACAAATTTATTTCAGAATTCATATATTTCATCATTAAAGTTATAGACACATTTATCATCATCCTTTTCGATTACATGGGTATGGTTAAAATAATTTATATGTCCTGTTTGACTAAATGGGTACACATTTTCATATATAGGTTTGTCAGTATAACATGCCTTTATATAACACGTATTGCAAAATAATAATCTTTTTTCCTTGTTATCAAATCTGTGATATTTATTAAACATACAACTACAGCATAAAACGACAACAAAATTCGTCTTTAAAAAGTAATAAATCGAATTGTTTTTGATTATCAGATCGTACATATATTCGACGAGGCCATTCACAGGTATTTCATATAACAAACTCATCAGTTTTCAACTTAACGACACATGTACATTTACTGTTGTTCAGATTAAAAAATATTCCTTCCTAAGAAAAGTCGTCCGTATTATTCACATCTCGATGATCGTCACACAATGTTTCCCATCCATCGTCTCGATACGTCTTTCCATCCAACAATGGTTGCATCAAACGAAGGGGTTTGCACAGCTTGTACAACACCCATAAAATTGGGTGAAAAGGAAAATTCATAAGTAAAACACTCATCGCTGCTACGGTTGAATTGCCCCTAACCATTATTCCTCGAGGTGATGTTTTATGACTTTGTTAAATAAACTCGTGTCTCCCAAACGATGAAAGATATATGCCGTAAACACCATCACTTCATACTTTGAGCAATGGTATTGTTTTCTAGTTCGTTGTGTGTGATGAGAGCAACATTTCTCACCCAATTTATACTCTTGGCATAGTGTTTCATACTTGGATGCGCCGAAATTTTCCAAATTAATACACAACACATTCAGTTTCGTGCATAAATTTTGTTCGTAGTTACCACTTTTAAATCCTATCACGTAATTACCCTTTTCTGTTAAAATCTTTAAAAATTCCATCACCTCTCCTTGTGTGTAATAGTTTGGGTTTTTTTTAGTATATAATTTTAATCCGTGAATATTGCGAACTTGATAATACACACTTTCGCTCGTATTCACGCAAATTAAAATAAGGTTTCAAACCTTCATTATATATTTGAAAACTGTATACCCTCAATGTGTGTAAATCGTAAATCGACACTTCACGATAATAACAATTCTTTCCGATTTGAAAAGATTCTATATCTAACACATGTGTGACTAGCTTCAAAATCTCACAACCTGATGTAGATTTAAAATTTTTATGTTCTTCACTATACAATTGATTATAATTTTTTGCGTAGACATTCGTTTGAAACGATCTAAAAATAATCGTATCCATATTAAAAAAGATAATAAAATTATCCTCAAATCTTTCAAATTCTGTAAATTCTTTGACCTTGAGAGTTCGTGATCAAATAAAAATAGATTTGTCAACATGACAATAATAAATTTCAATTTCTTTCTTTCTCTCTTCTCAAACCATCACGTGTACATTCACATGTTATTTTATAATCTAATCTAATCGTAACCCAGCACTCGAATATATGACAAGGTGAAACTTATCATTGGTTAGTGTATAATTTTACTCAAAATTTTACTCAAAGTTTTAATATAGAAAACCTTTCCACAGATGAAAAAATAATCGCAATGTATGAAACTCTACAGAGAAAACTAAAATACCGTTCTTCTTCTTCACCACCAACCGATCCAAGATTGTGTCAAGAATTGATTCGACACATTCCGACCCCCTCTTCTCCACCAAACAAACTAAGACAGCAAGAAAAGATTCAACATCCTAACCAAAGTTACCCTTCTTTTTCACCACCAATTCTGACAATTCACTGACAATTCTTGACAGATAACTAGGCAAGACCGTTGAAGGACATTTCTCAACTTGATGATATTGCTTTATTTTTCATTGTTTTAATAACAACTAATGTAAGTTATACTTTCTTCAATAAATTATGATTTAGATAAGTAATATGCTTTTTCGTGACATTTCACGGTCAAAAACTACGTAAAATATGCAGAAAACTGGGTTTTCTTAAACGCGGGCTGATTGTTTGGTCAGCGGTAAGCCATCTGAAACCACAAGATTAGTGAAGCAGAAAGCTATCAAAACGTGCTAGGAAAACTACGTAAACAAACAAAACATATAAAAAGGAGTATTTGAAACCACTGTTAAATTTACATCTCATTGAAACGAAGTAATCAATCAAAACAAGTGGTATTTTGGCGTAACAAGGTAAGTAGTGTGAAAGATGTTGCTATTTATGTTCGTATTTTTTGTTTGATATAATTCATTTGAAACCTGTTTTGTATCTTTTTACTCTTACATTTATGGGGGGGAATATTTCATTCAACTGCCTTGTTTGTCTAACAAGACAATTATTATACTCAAATTTTTTCCGAAAGTTTTTATAATTTTATTTTTAGGCCGCCATTTTGTTTTTTATTAGACTATGTATTAGCAGTAGTTGCTTGTTGTCTCAAGAAAAATGAATTGGGAGCGATGTGTCATCTGTCAAGACGAAAAGGCAGAACCTCTGAAATGTCCTTTAGACAGTTTGCAAGAAGGATCTTGGCATGAATCGTATCGTAGTTTTTTGCAAAATCTTCGAAGCTTTAGAGAAGGAAATTATCTACCAGTAGAAGTAACGCTTAGTGGAGAAGCTACTTTAGAGGATCTGGTCGAGAATAGGGCTGTTTGGCATAAATCCTGCCGAATTAAGTTTGCTAATTCCAAATTAAAAAGGGCAGAAAAGAGAAAGGACGATCTTACACTGACAAGTCAGGCGGATCATGCTAAAAGATCAAAACGTCAGGTCAGTGATAATACTGTATGTATATTTTGTGGAAACGGAGGGAAGGAACTGCATGATGTTGCGACACTCGAAGTGGATGAAACAGTACGAAAAATGGCGACAGAGGACTTGTTGGCAAAATTAGCAGGCAGCGATATGGTAGCAATTGAAGCAAAATACCACACAAATTGTATGGTATCTTTGATACATCGCTACAGATCGTTTGTTTGTCAGAAGCAATAGCACGAACATTAGGCACCTGATACCCAGAACGATATGGCCAAAGCTCGCGCTTTTGCAGAGATTATTTCCTATATGGAAAACCGTTGCGAAGCTGGTGAATATATTTTCATGCTTTCCAATCTTCACCACTTTTATACTTCTCGTCTTCGTGAACTGCATGTCGAAATCCAAATAAACAAAACACGTTTCAAGAATCAGATTCTAGCTCATTACTTGGAAAACATCCAAGAACAATCGGATGGCAAAAACACCCTATTTGTTTTTAACGAAGGCATGAAGAAATTACTCAGATGCTGTATCTTCGAGGGATTACACTTCCGAAGCTCTTACTCTCGCAAAGGCAGCAAAAGCAGTACGAAATAAAGCTTTTCAGCATCAAGGATTTCATTTTACTGGTGAATTTGCTCCTAATTGCCAGGCTAATTCTGTTCCGCATAACGTAAAGTTCTTGGTTTCAATTCTTCTCAATGGCCCGAATATCGAATACCAAGATTCAACAGAATCACAAGCATGCCTTACAATTGCTCAGCTCATATATTTTAATATGAAGAAGAAAGCAACAAGGACGGCGTCTGAAACAAAGACCCGTCATTGTCACGAAAGAGAGCCACCTTTACCTCTTTATCTTGGACTTAGTATGCACACGCCCAAGCGAGAAGCAAGAAACTGGTTAATCAGTTAAAAGAGCTCGGCCTCAGCGTTTCTTACAGTAGAGTGGATGAATTAGCAAATGGCTTGGCAACGTCCATCTGTAATCGTTTCAAGACGACTGGGGTCGTTTGTCCGCTAAATATGGAGCTTGGTCTTTTTACCGTTGGAGCAACTGATAATATTGACCACAACCCATCCTCTACAACATCAAAGGGCTCATTTCATGGAACAGGAATAAGTCTCAATTTACAGGAGAAACGGCACATGGTACATCTCAAGAGCCACTAACAATCAACGTAGTATCCGTACCAGTTTCGTCTTGTGATATCAACGATACCACTGATATCCTGTCCAGTAATCTCGCACAAGAAAGATGTTGGTTAGAGCACTGTCGCAGTAAACTAGACGCTAACCTTACCGAAGCTGATTCGTTTACAGCTCATTCTAATTTTCGTTAAAGCACACCGTGAAAACAACTTCGCTCTTTACGTCGAATCTTTGGACGCTCTTGTACCTTGTTTTTTTGCCCTTGACCACGTGAATTACACACGCTGGGTTCCTGTTCACATAAGAGATATGAAGGCACTGCCAGAGGAGATCAAGACTGATTTCCAGTCACACTGGGTAATACCGACGTCCGACAAGGCATTTTCCGCGATTCCAATTGACAAGGCCCACGAGCAAAACAATGCCATCGTTAAAGGGATTGGAGGGGCTGTAGGTCTCACGGAAAATGCAACTGCATTCAGAAGATGGATGGTGACAGGTCCTGAAATGGCCAGAATCGTGAAGGATTTTCAAACACCTTTGGACAACGTTGATGATGATACGAAACATCACCACCACAATCAGGGACTGACATCACAGAAAGCATTTCAAACTCATGTTAAAAATCGTTAAAAATATAGAGAACTGCGGCGAATATTACTTTTAAAAGAAACGTACGTTACTAAATTAGAACGCTTTAAAGAAATAGTGAATGATTTAGAATTAATTGAACAAAGACTTATAAAAGACATAAAAAAAATCCATCCTAAAAAAAAAGCAACGTAAAAATATCTACTATGTAAAATAATTTTTTTTTCTCTCTTCAATAAAATATTTTTGCATCGTCCCATACCGTTTGCATATTACATATCGGTAAATTTGGATATCAAAAAAAGAAAATCCAAAACCAAAATATCCTGAGTTTGATATAAATAAATCATTCTCAGTATTCTTTTTTGGGTATCAAGATTAATTTACATTGGAAACTAGAATAATACGTTCAACCCGCCCACGCACTCGCAAATCCAATTATTCTTTGTGCAAAAAAAAAATATATATATATTACACACAACTCAACGCTATGACATCAATCCCGCTGTGCAATTATCCAAAATAAATATTACTTACAGACGCAACTCAACAATTAAAGAACAAATAAACGTGTTGACAACCAAGGTCAAAGGGTGAACAAGGTCAAAGGGTGAACAAGGTGTTGAATATGTATATATAAGCATGTAACGCGAATAAAACAACTAAACAATGGTTGATTTTATTGATGAATTTGGTTCTGTGGAATGCAAACACTGTTTGTTTGAAATAAGTATACTGCCTATTGGTTCTCTCTATAAATGGTTGGATACATATCGTAGACATTTGTACAGCTGGTTCGATATTCCTAAAACAAAACAAATCTTCGAGTTCCCGCTCATTCGATACCATTACCAACTCGACTCATGTTACATAGATGGTAATATCAACGATTACATACCCGAGTACTACATCCTAACGTATTCTTTCTCAACTGGAATATACAATCTATTCACCACCTACAAGCATTTTTCGAAATATCGAGAAGACGATGAACATTTCACATTCGAACCACAACGAATAAAAACATGGGAAGCTGTCAAGTATATCGCTAACAATGTAGACCATGATACAACCTTGCATTACACACTCCAAAAAGATCTGGAAACCAGTTTTTTAATCGAACTCCTTATTCAAATGAAGAACAAAAAGAAATCGCAAAATTTTTTAACACTTTTATATAGTTAAAACTGTATACATAAGCAGCTGAAAAGTGAACAACTCTTAAAATCAATGGTGAAAGCTAGATGTAAAAAACGTCTCAAAACAAAATAATTTTTAAAAAATGTTCTTAATTACGTCTCAATTTAGTACAACTCTGTATATCCATTTAATCTTTATTATGATTTACAATTACAAATATTGACATACAAATTTAACATAAACTCATCTTGATCATAATATACTCTTGTTCATAAACTGTTCAATATTATACAGGGTATCAAAAGTATAGTAATATCCTAAATGAGCACCCATATACTTTTCTATATCAACTGCTGAAACCGTTTCAAAAATAAGTTTCTGCGCTGCTTCTCCATCCTATGTAGTGTACTCAATAGCATCACGCAATGTCAGATCAGTGACGGGATAAAATTCGTCAAAACAACTTAATTGAAGAATTGTCATAAAACTCGCTTCCTCGATGTTAGACCCCATGTCAACACAATTCACGAAGCAACTAAATCGCACCAAACTACTCGAATTGTTTAAACATATGCAGACCCTCTCTGTAAAACATAGTTTAAAAAATAGAAAAAAAATCATAAATCCAAAGCTCAAATACAGACAAAAAAACACAATTTCGTACGAATAAATATGATTCCGCACAAAAAAATCAAAAAAAATTCTACTTTACCATTCTCGCGATCATTCGACCCCCCACACAGCATATAATTCGTGACGTCTGACAAAAAAAAATAGTCATCGATTGCACTGTTTGTTCAATACTTTACCCCCCAAAAAATAATTATACAATTCCGATATATAATAATCCACCAAAAACCTACACGGAGTATTTTTTTTTGTTTGTCACAACATCATATAATTCATGACGTCAGACAAAAACACTCATTCAATGTCATGGCGTCACGCTAGAAGGACCTCCGCGCAACACAAAGAAAACATTGCGCAAAGAAATAATTTGATTTTTATTATGAAAAAAAATTATTATTCTGGACCATTTTTCACGTCGTCAACAACAGAAGGTGGAACGATATGTGATATCACTCATATATCCAAAACGGATACACTAAGAGCCACTGATACCGTCACTTACGCTTTCATCTCCTGTTGGTAATGACGTCAACAAAACTTTTTTCCATAAACGGAATCCCAACTGGTTTTTGCTCACCCCCCCGAAATGAAAAAAAATAAAGTTCTGTGATTGGGTAACCAATTAAAATGAATTGATGTGACTGGTTTAGAGCTCGTGCCAGACTCCTACACATAAAAACCAATATATACTATATACTACTTAAATTCGTCATTTTCAGATAATCCTCGACAAAATTGTTGGGCCACTTTGCCGATTTTCAAAACATGTACAAATTTATTATTTGGTTATACCAATGAAACGTCCAGTGTGGGCTACCCCTGAAGGAACTGTGTTTTTCGAAAACCCAAAGCTATCTAATGATTCTTCGTGAGTCTGGTGAAGTTCTGAATAGCACAGAAGATACCAGAAAATCTTCAAAAAAATTGTTGTTTGGAGAAAGGTATCTTTTGACTTCCAAGATGTTGTCTAAGATGTTGCTGGAGAACCAAGAAAATGGGAAAACAAAGTTAACGAGCATTATTTGTTCACCTCAGTTTGCTCAAGATCCTTATTGTATAAATGAAAGCCCAGCTGATATCACTGGCGAACCAACTCCCACTCTATCTGTTCTTTATGCAAAATTTCCATCTTTCAGTCAATTTTCCAAAGCAACAACATCCAGAAAAAGAAAGCACAATGATGTTGAATGTCAGTGTGAGAACATCTTTAAGGTACCAAGTATTGTCTCGAGCAGCACTTCGTCACGAAGTAAACATCGACGAGTGTTGGCATCCAAAAAGATGTTTCGAACATTGAGCAAAAACCTTCCATCAAATATTACACTGGAAAAGTTGGAGTTCAACGTGAAGACAACAAAGCAAGGAAATTAATCTGTCAGTGTGATTATGGATTTAACTGATCCACCACCTTATAGCTCAAATCAACAATCGGAAGTCGCTGGTGGAAGCAATTGAAACCACAAATTCAGAATCTACTCCTTCACTGCCACTAACAACTTCCAGAGATGCTGAGAGCCAGGTTGCAGTTATGGACAAGAAGCTGGTGTCAAAATCCCAGTATCATGATCACGATGAATAACTTAGACATGATTCGCTCATACAGAGTGAATAATGCCAAAAAAGTTATGTCATCCTGCATCGACATCACGAATCTTGGCATTAGTGGAAAGGGAGATACAAAAGGATCTGCATCTGACATGGAGGGATGTTATTCAGATGTTCGAGTTATTTTGGATTATTTCTTTCAGATTCCAGAATTCCTCCAAGGGTTAGAAAACATGGCTTCAGTAACCTTTTGTCTTCGATTTGCAGGAGATGGTGCAAGAACTTCAAGGAATAAAAATACGATAGTGTTATGTTTTAATATTATTGAGGGTATGTTTTCTAATCCCCAGGGTTGTACTGTACATTACCCCAGTCTGTAAATTTCAAGTAGTATACATGTGTCATTTTTCTTCAGCCAATCAGATCTAAACATTGAACTAAAACAACCAATCAGCTTTAATGACTGAATTAAACTAACTAATCAAATTACAGGAAAAAAGGACACAAAATTTATAATTTTTTTAAAAATCCCACTTTTCTTAAAGTGTCACTGAGACGAAATTTTTACCCCTACTTTTTTCTCTATGAGCCTAAACTGCATGTATCGAAGACTTACCAAACGAAGTTTCATGCTGATATTCGGAAAAGTAAAGCAGATATTGACGAAAGAAATACGCAAATTCGCGGCCGCCATTAAAATGGACGTGTTTATTTGAAGACTGGGTCTAGGATGTCTGTGACGTCAGAGTCTCAACCCAACAAAACACCTTGTGTGATAGTAAACAAGCGTAGCTTGGAAGAATCGCTCATTAAAATTAAATTATTCCGTCATGCCATCATCACGCTTTGTTGTACAAGATTGCAGCAATCAATCTGATATTAAAGCAGGAATATCCTTCCATAAGAGTCCAATTGACCAAATTGCGAAGAGAGTTTCGATTAAATTTGTCCAAACGAAGCGCGCCAATTTTAAAGTGTCACTGAGACGAAATTTTCACCTCATTTTTATTTCATCATTGTAAAGTATACCCACCTACAACCTACTGTACAAAGTTTTAACTCGAAATTCAAAAAAGAGGCGCTGTTATTGCGAGTATAGAAATCTTAAATTTGATGGCCGCCAGGGCGCTACATAGCCTTAATGCTGTATACAAGACGTTGTCAGTGAATGAATGAAAAATAAAATATTCTATCAACGCACACAGTTATACATGATTCTAGTAATAAATGAAATTATTCTGCAGGATTTCGCAGCATATAAGCCCAATAACCCAATTGACAAATCATACGAGCAAACTTGTTCGGAACATAACTATGGGGTGCCATAATTATATAAATCCGACACGCAATTTAAACCCGATGATTCATAGTTTGTTTCAATCAATTTTCAATCAAATTTTTAGAGTGATCTTACTACAAACAAGAGTTTTTCAGGGTGGTAATATGCCTATTATTTGAAAGACTAACAAAACTTTGGAGGCAGACCAGTCTCGAGCTCCAAGGAAGTGAACCGTTGGAAAATAAGCGAATATTTCTTGTCCCCTGTTCTTATACCATACCATGGTAATCATAGTTCCACTATACTTTTATTTAAGGTATCTGCCCAGGCAAAATGCATTTATTTCAAAAATGTATAACAAATCACAGAAATAAGCTATGAACTTGACTTTTTCAACCATAATAGTATACCACCAAGAGAATAATATTATGTGTGAATGGTATCTGTACATACGGGGTAATCCAATTAACAAGCGCCCCTCGCAGAGCAACAAAATTTGGAAAATCATATTTTTATCCCTTTTATTGTTACATTTTGCCGTTTTAAATCTTGATTATTCAATCAATAGTATAGATGCCCCTTTCTGTGTTTGCTCCATGTCTTACATGTTTTGGTTCAAGATATACAGCTTGTTCTATATTTAAGTGGCAAAAAAATCACGATTCTATTGTTTGATCGTAACATATGGAGCAAACACAGGAATTTCCGTTAAGTATAAAGCTACTACCCTGCCCAATTTTATTGAGAATGTGCAAACAGAATGAAAGTAAAATTTAAAAATGTATCACCTGTCATGTTATTGTCTGGGAAAATATTCGTTTATAACGCGTTTATAGGCCAAGGAAGGAAAAAATTCAAAACAAGTCAGTCATCCATGCCTTTTCCGCCATGTTTCTATTGGAAACCACTGGTTAAAATGAATGATAGACGCATAAAATAGCTTTCTTTCTGATTTGTTTTGGGTCTGTAATGCGGTTGCTAGGGGTGGATCAATTGGGAGGCGCGACCACTGATCTCAAATAATATACTCATTATACTGGATAGAGCATCCGGTGTTGGCAGTGAAGTCGGAATAGATTAGCGGCGACCATTTCCGGTGGGACCCACTTGGGTCCCATACAATATGGCGTAAATAGGAGTGGAAGCAGTTGAACGGCGTTTTTCGCCAAATTCTGGGATGTTACGAAGAGTTACCACCGAATTGAGGTTTGTAATCTTATTTTAAGTAATAGTTTAGTGTTTTGAACTATTTTTTTGTTTAGAAAGTGGTTTTCTTTACAAAATACGCTTGCCTGTTTATTTGCTTCAGAGCTAGCAAGTAGCAAAGTCGGTAACAAATGTCTGGAAGTGACTGCCTGTGTATTTGTTTCTTTCTAGTAACGCGTATTATTTGATGATTAAACCCCAAGAGGTCATAACTGTGTCTGTTTAAACTAATAAACTTACCCGCTGTTGATACTGTTCACATGAAATATTCGAACTTTATAGTCTTGTCGAATTTGGGCTAATGTTCAACCAGTTCAGATGGTTTTATTATGGTTACACTACAGTACGTATTTTGCCCAAGCCCTTGTCCCTTGATAGTATTTCATTTTGTCTACAGTATATCTCAAACAAAGTATGTACATACTGTATAACATTTTGAGTTAGTGGTAGTTTATTATGGTTAGAGAGCATCTTACTGGCCATTAAGAAGTTACACCCAAGTTTGATTCCTACTCGATCAATGCAGTTTTACTGTGCATTTAGCAGATTAAAATTTTATCTAGTTTGCTGAAAGCAAGAAAAGTCTTTCCAGTTACATGCATCCAGGATTACTGTAGATCTAAGGATGTTACTCTCTGCAATATGGGTTTAACTCCTACTTGATGCACTTATCACATTAAAATTTCACCTTGGATGTACATTAGAGGAGTGCTTCTAGTTTGACTCTACCAAACACCAGAGATTTCTTCTGGGTACTCTGGTTTCCTCCTGTAGTAACACTGACCAATGAGGGATGACTCTTGCTGGACCTCTAGGAAGAACAGTTTAGATATGACTGATAGAGTTATCAGTATCCAGAATAAATAAAGTTAGTTTACTTCAGTTTTCTTTTGTAGTAACATTGACTAATGAGGGGTGACCCTTACTAGATCTCTAGGAAGGACAGTTTAGATATGACTGATAAGGTTATCCAGTGTAAAGACTGTTTAACTGTTACAGTAGTTTAGTTCAGTTTCCTTTGGATGCATGTGACTTGAGTGCTTCCAGTTTGACTCTACCAAACAGCACAGGTTCCCTCTGGGTACTCCGGTTTCCTCCTGTAGTAACATTGGTCCTTAGATAAAGTTATGGTATATCCAGTGTAAATACAGTTACCTGTAGTTTACTTTACTTTTTTGTTTAGATTAGTTTTGTTTTGATTCTTACTGATGCTGGAAGAGGACAAGCTTATTCAATTTTTTTCTTATTTATGTACCAGAAAGGTTAGCTGTGGTTTCCTTTCCAAGATGGTAAAAACGAATTTTGCTGTAGCTTTTTGCAATGGACTTGATAAGAGCAAAAACATGATTTTCATCAACAAGAGAATCTACCATATGGTTGTCAAGCTCTGTGAAGATTGTGCCAGTGCTCCAGCCACCACTGGCGCTAGATAGTATTTTAAATTTTTTTGACATTTTAGTCCTTTGCGGCTTTGCCTTTGTACTGTATTAGAGAAAACTTAAATTAATTTCAATAAAATTGTTTGTACTATCCAGAGCAGCTTACACTAGCTTCAATTAAACTAAAATCTTATAAACATCTATATGCATTGTTATGATCACTCATCTCAAAAAAAAAATTAATGACTGATCTTGTCTTCTGCCAAGATCAGCTAGTGATAATTTCTGCATAAAAAAGTTGTGTGGATCTAATAAGGAAAAGACATATAGATGGGTATGAAACCTAAAAAGTTGTATGATGCAAGATATTGAGGTATGATAAATGTAGTAAAGATTGAAACTTTTTCAAAAATAGCTTGAAATGAAAACACTTCTGTAGTAAATAATAGTTTGGAATCATCCTTCTCTTTGTTTAATTTAGGAAAAAGCTCATGACTTATTATCTGTTTCAAATATAAGTCTACACAAAGTACAGTAGTGTCAGTACACTGAAGTATATAAAATATAAAAGAATATAGTAGATTATAACCAATAAATAATTATTTCTGTGTGTAAATCAGAGCTGGCCAAACCATGCCCCTTTATTATAATTTTACTTCAATCTCAGATGATTCTACTCTTTCAAATACCAGACAATTTCACTTTGTCAAATAGAAAACCCTTGGCAATGGCAAGTCTCTCCAGCAAGCCTAGGCAGCCATGAGTTCATCACAGATATAATATATATATATATATATATAGACAGGGTAAAATAAAGTAAGAACACACAGGTAACATGTAAAAAATTACCCAATAGGCAAAAATATATTTTTTTATACAAGAGGACAAATGGACAATTAATGTATTACAAATATTGAAAATGCACACCATAAATGCTAGGTGAACAGGAATTATCTTCTTCAATATTATAGTAACAGGACTTCATCCGACTTCATCAATAATAGGAAAACAGTGAGTTAAATGCTTTAAATTTGCCTGTTTAAGAAATAAAGTATAACTACAAACTTCCAATAAACATCTTCAGTTGTATAAAACCCTCAGATCGTCTGATCCAATATACGTTGAAAAAGACGGATATAGAAACGGTAATATTGTTACTTTGTCATAAAGTCACTGTCAAACTGCTAAAGTGAATACAAGATGTTATTTGTTCCTTACTTTAGTCCTTTAATAATTCTTCAAACTGTAGCCTGGTGGCCGGTGCTGATTTTCGTTCAGTAAAATCGTGAAATTTTGGCTGATTTTCCATGATCCCAGCCACTTTTAAGTTGTCCCATAGCGACAGGTACATTTTCTTGTTAAAGATGTAAAATTTAGCTGGTTTTCGTTAAAAATCCGATCATTTAAAGCGAAAACTATGATTCAACAATAGTGATATAACTACGAAGTGGGTCCCACCGGATATGGCTGGCGCGAGATTTTTAGTCTCACTTCCGACTTCAATGTTTGCAAGGCGCGAACCAATAGATGCTCTATCCAGTATAATGAGTATATATTTGACATCAGTGGGCGCGACGAGCAATTCACTTCCGGTTAACTAGTGACCAGTACTTTTTCGCGCCCTTCAATTTGGCTGAATTGTCGTTGTAAACCAGTGTTGTAAACATGGAGTCTACGCCAAAAGCAAAGAAAAAAAAAGCTATCAAAGAAGAGAGGAAAGAATTGATGTCAGAGGAAGGGGAAAAAAGTGGAAAAGCTCGAGGAACGGGTACGTTGTCTCGTCAGAATTTTACAACGCCAGCGCAGTGGGAAACAAATATACGAACAGGAGATACGCGTGAGTTGGTCGATTACTATTCACCCGGAAAGACGAAATATCGAACACAAAAGGCAGTGGAGGAACAGCTTCGCAGCAGGAATATGGAACTATGTTTTGACGAAGCTGAAGGAACGTCCCAGCAAGTCTCCGAAGACGATAGTGATGAGTACTGTCCTAGTGATGAATGTGTGAAAGTTGAACAGCGTTTGTTTGTCTGTGAGTCAACACAAGTAACCAAGTTTGTGGATGAAATAAACAAAACGTCTCGTTGCTCCACCAAAGAATGCGATGGTATGTATTTCACGATTAACATTCTGAATCGCATGTCTGGGAATAGCAATGTTTCTTTCGATATTTGATTGGTGAACAATTGTACTCTCCTGTAATATACATGTATTTATGTGCGTGTTTCTCGATGAAAAAATGTCTTATAATATCAAAAAATGTTTTATAGGAATCCTAGTAGTGACGAAAGTAGAACCTACATAACTTGGTGGAACATTGAATTTGACATTTACCTGTTCTGGTTGTCATGGACGAACTGTAAATTTTAATGGTTCCACACTGGTTGAGGGCTCAAAAAGAACTGTTGTTGGGCTGGCTCTTGCAGTGGCTTTTTTCATCAGTGGTCATGGATATGCCAAGTTCTCTCAGACACTGAGGCAATGTCTTGGTATAAGTAGTGTTTCCAAGAATCGCTACTACGAGGTTGTAAAAATGATATATCCTCACATAACGGATATCCTCAATGAAATGTGCGAGGAAGAGAAGGAAAGAATGAAGGAAGTGTCGGTTGAAGAAATGGGAAGTTGGGAGAAAGCAGTAGTGACTTCTGATGGTGTGTGGCAAACACGTGGATTTTTCAGTAAAAATGGTTCTTTTATTGTGAAGAACTATTTGACAGGAGGATTGTTGTGGTATGGGCACAAGTGTATGCGGGGAAATGATGATGTTGTTGAGGATGATTTGTATGAAGGTACTGCTTTTGTATGAAGGTACTGCTAAGTCTATGGAGGGTGTTCTTTCTGAAGAGTGTTATAAAGAGGCTAAGGAGGAGGGTTGTACTATAGAGGTTGTTTGGCAAGATGCAGATTCAAGTGCAGCACTGTCACTACAAATGCACCACCCTGATGCTAAAATCTACAAATATGGAGGACATGTTGGCAGAGCACACTACAACCAGCTAAAAGAAGCAGCAAAGAAAAAGGTTTTCTCTGCAGACATCAAACGTATTTACAACAGTACATTTCCAGCAGTTCTTACTGCCAAGTGCAAATGTGAAAGGCACAAGTCTGGCTGTGGGTGTCTTGGCAGTGAATTTCTAAAAAATGCAAGGATAAATCACTTCTGTTGCCTGCAGCAATGTACAAATGCTGCTGAATATGCAGGGCGAATGAGAGCTCTTGGCAAATATCATACTAGGTGTTGAACATAAACTGATGAACACGACATCATCACGTGAACACTACTATAATTTATGTAATAATTATCTGTCATGTAATTGTAGAAAATAAATATACGAGCACATGCTTCGGGCTTCTTCCCAACTCAAGATGTTATGTTTGTATGTCTGATTCTAATCCGAAACAATCCTCTGTCCGATTAAATTATGGCGACTTCAACAGGTTATGGGCCCAGGGCGAGAAACTTATTCGATGGAGACGAAAGGAAATACGAACTATGGGAAACGAAATTCATGGGTTATCTCCACATTTTAAAGTTAAAATCTACTGTGGAAAGCGAAGATCCAGATGGCACAAAAAATGCCGATGTTTATGCTGAACTTATTCAAGTATTGGACGATCGGTCACTCGCTCTAGTCATGAGAGATGCCAAAGACGACGGCAAGAAGGCCATTGGCATACTCAGGGAACATTATATGTCGAGCGGTAAACCGAAAGTGATCTCGCTCTATACCGAACTAACCACGCTGAGCAAAAGTGAAGCCGAGAGTGTGACTGACTATTTACTAAGAGCCGAGGCGGCCACAGCCGCATTAAAGAATGCCGGAGAAACAGTTGGCGATGCTCTTTTAATAGCAATGGTCTTGAAAGGACTACCTCAAGACTTTAAGGCGTTTAATACGGTCATCACGCAAAAAGACAAGCAACCATCATACACCGAATTTAAAGTCGCACTGCGGGCGTTTGAAGAAAACGAGAAACCAACATCGAGGGACAACGTTATGAAGACGGGTTTTTATAACGCGAAGTTCAAGTGCTATGCGTGCAAGTTACCAGGACACAAGGCAGACCAATGCACAAGATCCAAGAAATGGTGCCACAATTGTAGGACGAGGACTCACAATACGAAGGAATGCCGAAAGAAGAACCTCGACCAAGAAACTGACAATCTTTTATATTCAAAGTTAGTGATGTACCTGCAGACAACGACCACGATGTGGACTACTTGAAGGCAAGTTTACTTGTAGATTGTGGCGCTACGACCCACATAGTGAACGATAAAAGCAAGTTTACAAATTTTGATAAAAATTTTAATCCAGAAGTGCATTTTATCCAGTTAGCAGATGGCACTAGGCGTAATAACATAGCTTTAAATAGAGGAGACGCAAAGGTCCAACTATACGATAGAGTAGGTAATCAACATAATGTAACCTTACAAAATGCATTATATATACCTTCATTTAACCAAGATATTTTTTCAGTACAGGCAGCATCTGATAATGGTGCATCAGTCTCTTTTCAGCCAGGTCAAGCAGTTTTAAGCGCATGTGATGGTACAGATTTTGATATTCATAAGAGAGGTCGCTTATATTATTTATGCTCCGTCAAGTTTAAGAAACATGATTTACAAACATGGCATGAAATTTTAGGGCACTGCAATGTTAAGGATACTTTAGAGCTGGAGAATGTTGTTGACGGCATGTCAATCAGTGATAAGACAAAGCTAGGAGATTGTGAGGTGTGTACCTTGGGGAAAATGACCAACATCAGGAATAAGGATCCTGACAGTAAGGCAAAAGCCCCTTTAGAGTTAGTGCATGCAGATCTGGCAGGTCCGATTACCCCAGAATCTGACAAAGGCTTTAAGTATGTTTTAGGTCTAACTGATGATTATTCAGGAACCGCCTTTACCTATTTCTTGAAGAATAAATCTGATACTTTAAGTGCCACAGAGAAATTTCTCGCAGATTCTTCTCCTTATGGAAATATAAAATGCATTAGATCTGATAATGGAACAGAGTTTACCAGCCATGCATATAAGTCTCTTCTTGTGAAAAATCAAATTAAGCATGAGACCTCTGCTCCTTATTCCCCACACCAAAATGGGACTGCAGAAAGGAATTGGCGAACACTTTTTGAAATGGCTAGGTGCCTGCTTATAAGTGCAAATCTTGACAAGAAATTTTGGCCATATGCAGTTTTGACTGCAACTTATGTTCGTAACAGGTGTTACAACAGTCGCATAAAACAAACCCCTTACCAGGCGCTAACCAAAAAGAAGCCAAATATATCTAATATGGCTATCTTTGGCACCGACTGTTTTACATACACTCAGAATAAGGCAAAACTTGATGCAAGATGTGAGAAGGGTATATTCTTTGGGTATGACAAGGGCAGTCCGGCCTATTTGGTATATTTCCCAGAAAGTGGGAAAATTTCAAAGGTAAGAAATGTGAAGTTTACCAATAAGTTTAAGAACCAAAGCAATAAGCCTGATTATGGTAAGCTGGAAAATAATGACCAATTTCTTGATAGGCATATAGGGCCTGAGGAGGACAATGTCCCACCTATAGTAGGGCCTGAGGAGGAACATGTCCCACCTCCAGTAGGGCCTGAGGAGGAAATTGTTATTCCTCAACCTCAAAATGCTGTTGTAGGCCCACTCGAGCCTGAAATTGTTGAGCAGCCAGCTCTACCAGGTGCAGGAAACCTAAATTTAAGATACCCTGTTAGATGTAACAGAAGACCACCTGATCATTTAAATGATTACATAGTAGACGATGAGCAAAATGACAATGATCTGATAAACTATAGTGTAGACTATTGTTGTGCTACATCAGATTACCCCAAAACCTATGCAGAGGCAATTAAGTCACAAGATTCCAAAAAATGGCATAAGGCTATGAGTGAAGAGATGGAGTCTTTAAGAGAAAACGATACCTACACACTCACAAAATTACCTGAAGGTAAGAGTGTAGTGGGAGCTCGTTGGGTGTATACGGTGAAGGAAAGTCAAAATGGTGAACAAAGGTATAAAGCACGTTACGTAGCTAAAGGATATTCACAAGTACCCGAAGTCGATTATTTTGAAACCTTTTCACCTACTGCAAAGATAAGTTCAATCCGTATGTTAATGCAATTAGCTCTAGATCTAAATATGCAAGTGCATCAAATGGATGTCAAAACTGCATATCTAAATGCACCAATAGACTGTGAACTGTATGTTGAACAACCAGAAGGGTTTGCCAAATACAGTGAGACAAGGGAAAAGCTAGTTTGCAAATTAAATAAGAGTCTTTATGGTCTGAAACAAAGTGGACGCAACTGGAACAATATGTTGCACACTTCCTTGATCAGTGATGGATTTTCACAACTTGTTTCCGACCCCTGTGTCTATGTCAGGCAACATAATGATGCAATTATTATTGTGCTGATATGGGTAGATGATATTATCATTGCTTCAAATTCAATGCCCCTACTAAATGAAGTAAAAACGAATTTGAGTTGTAGCTTTAAGATGAAGGATCTAGGTAGACTTTCATGGTTTCTTGCTATCAATTTCTCTTTTAATGGCAATACTATAACTATGGATCAAACAAAATACATTAAAAGGATTTTGAATAGGTTCCAAATGGAAGATTGCAAGCCAAGGGCAACCCCAAGTGAATTAGGAGTGAATAAGACTAGTATTGAGAATCAGGAAGAATTTGCTGATAAGAAACTCTATCAGGAAATTGTAGGCAGTTTGATATACGTAATGACATCAACTAGGCCTGACTTGTCATTCATTGTGACTAAGTTATCTCAGTACATGTCTAATCCTACAAATGCCCATCTCTGTATGGCTAAGCACGTACTTCGCTATCTTAAAGGAACTTTAGGAAATAAGCTCACATTTAGGAAATCAAAAAATGGCCTGAAACTTATAGGTTATTGTGATGCAGATTGGGGGTCATCTGAGGATCGCAAAAGCATCACAGGATATGTGTTCAAACTATCCGAAAATGGTTCTGCTATCTCTTGGAAGAGCAGAAAACAGCCAACAGTGGCATTGTCAACTTGTGAAGCCGAGTACATGGCTTTGGCATCAGCTATCCAAGAAGCTAGATTTCTAAGGCATTTTCTAGGAGAGCTTGTCAGCACACTTACTCTCAGTCCAACTACTATCTATTGTGACAATCAGAGTGCCATTTTCTTAGCAAAGAATCCTGTACAGCACCAAAGGTCAAAACACA